>UCOJ01001271.1:0-36284 GCA_900474305.1 Cecidostiba fungosa | reverse complement strand
ATATATATATATATATATATATATACACGCGAGACACGAAACCCCTCTTTCCTATACATTTATAACGTACGTCTTTTCGTACTATAATAATTCTGTCGCACTTAGACATCTCATAATTGTCCATTCGCGGTCACGTTCACTTTTTCTGCTAAACTCTTATAATACTTCTTTGGTTTTGCAAATTCTTTGCTTTTATGTGTATATGCTGATTCATTTCGTGCGCAGACATACACGCATAATACACACACACGCGCGCACACACACACACACACACACACAAACAGACTTTTTGTTGCAAAGCTGCTTTGCTGAATAATTTTAGTTGAAACCTAATAAGAAATTCAAGACAGATTTTTGTGTTAAAAAAAGGGTGAATGTATGATTAAAGTATATTTTAGTAAATTAAAATATTTCACTGTATTTATTTTTGATATTCTTTCATCGATATTAAGTTTGACCAGAGAAATTAAAAACTTTAAATCGATCTGCGTTATTACACGAGGATTGCTTATGATTTTGCGCCAATTTGTATGTTATAATCACGTTTTAATCATTTTATAACAAGTGCGACGAAAATGACCGCGAACAATGTCGATGATCATATTCTATTTAATGAACTGTTTTCAATAAATCACAATGATTGATTCGTTGTATATAAAATATATTGTTAAAAATTATTTTTAAACTACAAAAAGTTTGTGTCAAACTGATATTGAGGTATCTTCTTCAAATGGAAATGACGATTTTAAAACTACCCAATGAAAATTAAAATGTGTAAATCATTAACATTATAATATATAATATTATACATCGTTATAAAAGCTGTATTTTATTTATAAAAGTCATGAGGTATAAATATACGATAGGTATACATATTTAAGAACATAGTTTCGCTTTATCGTTACTCGATATATATCTACTGCAGTAAATTTATAAAAGTTCTTTCTTCAGACCGCATGTTCTATCGTTAATAATGTTAATTGTTTTTACATAACGACCGAAAAATCTAAAGACTTACCAAAAAAGCATGTTCATGTTAAGGGTAAAAAATATTATAAACAAATTTCAAGCGATAAATGGTCATTCGATTGTGTATGTGTTTAGTAATCAGTACGATTTGAATCGATATACTTCCCTCGTTATATGGGGTGAACTTAAAAGCAAATAGAAAAAAAGAAACAAAAAATACAAAGAAAGGTCACAGGGAAGACTGTCTGAAAGTTTCAACACATAGGCATCGATAAACAAAGAATACAAAAGCTACAAAAAAGAAATACAAATAAAAATGTCCAATTCATCTAAAGATCCCTTTTCTGACTCACTTGTGCCTTGCCCTCGATGATCATCTACTAAATGTTGTTCTATTTCGCGCGCAAAACAAAAATGGTCCTGCTTCTTTTATAGTAAAATGAACTATCCTTGATGTTCGATGTTGCTTGTAATGTAAAATTAAGATTATACAAATTGGAGACATAGATAATATAAGTGTAATTATACATTAGCAGGGTCACACATTCTTATGGAGAACTCGTCCTATAGTTATTAATTATTCAGATATGGCGCTCTCTTTTTATTATTTTGATGTAGAAACTTGAGATCATTCAAAAATTGTGTTAAAAATTATTTAATCTTTGAATTGCGCAGCCTTAGTATTGATGTCTTAATTCTAAAAAATGTCAAAATGTTGCTATAAGTTATTAAGTAGATATTTATAGTCTAAATTTTTCAGTTGTGATATATATTCATTTTAACCAAAAACAAATGAATTCATGAATCTTATAATGAAAAAAACCATTACATAGTGTAAATTTTACTGCGTTTATTGAAATTAAGTTAATTAAGCCAGTGTAAATATGTCATTACGAAAATTAATTAGAATTTATTAGATCTGCCTATCGCAACATTTTTTCATCTTTAAATGCATTCATTGCACGCTTAAAATTAGTGTAGATAAAGACTGATAGAACGACTTCTTCCGTCTTCCGCGATGATACTATTTTACATTAGTTATGAGAGCGCGCTTATCTCTAGGTCGATGATGATACTTGATAACGATATAAGCAAGATCTATATCTTCGTTTTAAGAAGTGGGTACGATATGAATTATGTCTCAATTTATAGTTAGCAAAACAAATATCACAATGAAAAATAAACATGAGCCCTATTATGGACAGCATGGAAGGGGTATATATTATGATATTTACCACTTGCGTGTGAACTTGAAAAATTTTTTTTTCAAAATTTACTGTAAATATTACTTGGGCGGTTCCCAATATGTTTGAAAATATGTTATGCAAATTGTACTAATAAAAAAATTTTAAAAAAGTATGAGGATAAAGGGAATTAAAATGATACGTATATAGCTTCTGTTTGTAATATGAAATTATTGTTTCACATAAAAGATTTTTCACAAATACAATTTTCTCACTTACAATTTTTATCAAAAATGGAATTAATAGATTTAAAATTACATGTTGGAAATAATATTGCAGTACGAAACACCTGAGACAATTTGTTTCGAACGACACGAGGGTAGATGTGACTTCGTTGTCTCAAAACTAATAAGAATATTTTGAAACCTAGTTTCACTCATTGTATAATTATGAGCCAGTAAACGAGAAGGAAATATTTTCGATTGACTTTGTTGAGTTTTTGCAAGACGTAATTAAAAGAGCTCAATAATTATGACGTTCGCACGAAAATCTAATCGATGTTAGCAAAAACGGAAAGTGGAAGAGAAAAAGCGCATGAACCGATAAAATCTTACATGAGATAATTAAGACAATTGTAATACCCTGTGTGTATTTTTAGGATATAGACTTTAGCAAACCAATTGTTACCTGCTGAGTGTGAAAAATGGTCCGTGCTTACAATGGAAATTCGTATAATAATGGCATTCTGTAAGTGGCTGTACCGCAATGTAGGATCAAGGAGATTAGATAATAAAGTATAAAAATTCATGTTAATCTTAAATATCTTGTAATATTATGTGATCGTCTCATTTATAAATTAATTCTTTATTTTTCATATTATGTTTGTAAAATATAATTTGTTACAAGTATTATTTTATTTATAAATTAAATCATAACATTTCGATTATTCCCTATGCGTTTCCTAAAGAATTGTTTTATTTGTTTTCGATTACTTTAAAAAATAAATAGAGGAAATGACGAAAATTATTTAACAAATCATTTTTCATACTTAATATAACGAATATTAAAATTGGAGAACAAAATTGACGTACTTGAAATATACTATATTCCAGTAATTTTGCAGAGCTATATTATACAGAAGAAAGACTATTTTTAATCTAGTAGATGAAATACGTATGCAGCACACTCCCGCGTTTAATTATGAAACTAAGGTAAATTTACATAGGTTTTTATTATTTATAAAAATAGATCAATCAACATTTGAAACATCCAACTACAGCGATTTTTGTTATAACTTGCGTTTATGATTATTTACAATTATTAAAATTTCTACAAAACTCACATAACGTAAAATTAGATCTAAAATACTTGAAAAATGACGTCATCAAAGCTCAAATGCTATTACATGATTTTAATAAATTGTCTCATACTACTGGCTTTTTAAAATACGCTATTAGTACATTGTATCTATCCAATACTTTGTACTGTTTCGTTGATCCATTTTCTGCTTTCACGAAAGTAATTTTGAGTTTCAGTATTTCCCGCATAAGATCATCTGCATATTTTTCCTGCAAGTCCTTGGGCATTCGGGCGATAAATGGATTTATGGCGACTGCGTGTTCTATAGACCAAATGTTAAATTTTTAAAAGTTTTCTTATAAAAGAAAAACTATTTTCCTATCTTGAACTTACTTTTCAGGATGTCCATACTTTTGAAAATAAACGTTTTTTCTCGATAACTACAGTGTAGGACTTCAAATCCAGACTCTTCTATAATTTTCTTTAATGTTGCTCTGGGATTGTCACGGTTGTTAAAGTAAGGAATGAAGTTTGAAACATCCTGCCAATATGAAATTTTGATTATACACTCAGAAATAACATCTATAATGGATTGAAAAATGATTTTTAGTTAATTATGTCTGCGGTTACCTTCATATAAGGCTTGTACTCTGGATAGTCGTGCAGTTTCAAGTAAGAATCGAAACCATTATTTTTTGCTATGAATAATACTAAAGCTTTTCCTCCCGGACGTAGCAGTTGATAAATATTTTCAAAGGTTTTCCTATAATTAAAAGTTAGTCAATGTAATGTAGGTCGAGTATATTAAGTAACAAATAGAAGATAATGCATGAATTCAGCCTATAATTTTTCCATAAAGACATTCATAAGGTCAACCAGGTCCAGTTTTGTTCATTCGTTCGTGTAAATTCCACTTTCGGAGTTTGAATCATTTTTATTTCAAAGAACAAAATTATTTTGCTGTTTACCTAGCGTCTGGGCACCAGTGAAGACAGTAGAACGATACTGCATTATCAAAGGCGCCAATGAGATGTGGCGGGAGTTTTTCAGCAGCTATGTCAAGCTTAGCGAAAGAAAGCCGTTTTTCGTCAGCATGAGCTGTTTGTGCGAAGTCGATCATTTTCTTTGATATGTCGCCGCCTAAAATACGATAAGTAGATAAATTGGTTGTACGCGTTGCCTCGAATCTTCATTTTCACGGTATCTCTTTCACGGCCGTTTTTTATAATACCAGAGTTTCATCAAGTTCTTGAAAAGAAAATAATTATAGATATTCTTGTTAAAGATTACATTATTTCTTGATAATAAAACGAATATTTATCTATAGTTATTAACTAATTATGACAATTGATCACTGGCTTTCAATTCAACAAAATTAAAAAAAAACTGTTTCGTTACATCTAAAATGCAATTAATAAATATCACTCAGAGGCTGGTATTGTTCGCATAGTTTTGAAGTTTTTCTGAAAAAGGCATGGTCTATCATACATTATGACGTTCAATATATCTTCGACAGGATAAAACTAGTATTGATACATTTTTATATCATCATTGTTGTCAACATTATAATTGCTATTTTATAATGGAAAAAAGTTCTATAAATAGCTACGTTACAGTTTTATATCGTTTGCTCTTTCTACCTGGCGTTTAAAAACGTAGAAATTTCGCGAAAGGGTTTCTATGGCGCGAGCTGAGCAACAAGACTTACCGACGACAGTGGCATCAGTTGGTAGTTTTGGCAAGAACAGTCTCCGTGTAACCGAACCTGGACCACAACCGATATCGACGCACTTGCCACGCATCTTAGCGATTTCGTCGCTAAACTCCTCGATCAGATCTAGCGCATCTTGAGTTTGTATATCGTGTGCCTCCATGTATTCACCGATTAGATCCATCTTGATGATAAACAATTGGCACGTAATTGTCTTTTACTTTTTATTTGAAAAAAATCACCAGCGATTTTAACAACTGAACTCCGAAACCAAAGCCCGGCTGTTGACTGCTCGTTTCACTCGGAGCGTTACATTTTTATATACGTTCGTTCTGTCGAGTCTCTTGCCTTCCACCTCTCTTCTTCTCTGTCCCTCTGTCTCTCTTTGCGTTTCCTAAGATATAGTTCACACTCGACTTCTTCCCCTTCCTTTTATTCGTCTTAGTAGTATATATGTGTATATCACCTTGTAATGTATGGCGAAGATAGAGGAGGGTATATAGTGTCTAGTGACAATTGTGCAAACATTTTTTTAGTCGATTTGTTCATCATTCACGATTTTTATTCTTGGTATCGCGAATAATATTCGTTTTCAAATAATTTTCTAGGCTACTAGTTTGTTGCGGAGACTCATCTTTTGAAGGGCAGTCGTAGTAAGGTCAATGGAAAATAATACTCGAGAAATGATAAAGTTTAACTGTGACTCTATGAGTGTAAGTTTCAAATTTTACGTTAAAACTATGATTTGTTTTCCTTTAAAAGAATAAAGAAACAGCGACTGAGGCATTTATACTCCATACTCTTTAAGTACACCTTATAAAAGCGATAAATAAAAACAAGTTCAATTTCACAAAAAATTTAACAATTAAATTTTTTTTTATCAAGAATATTGTCTAAACTGGCCAATCGAGTATGACTGAAAGCATTATAACACATAATATAAATAATCTTAAATGTAACTAGTATTGCCATAGATATACTGCAAGCTCATCATTATATATGTGAGTAATACTGTCTAAAATTTTGTGACTCAAGCCGCATTGGACGTAAACATTGGGATTATTATGACACATAAGATTCAGATCAACGACCTCCCATGTGTCCTATAGATTTAACTTTTTTTTGTAACTGTTAGGCCTTGCATGGAACTTCAATATTCAACTGCTTTGTTACTTTATGATTAATCTGCTACCTTGTTTGTTGTATACCCAGCTAAAGATTCATAAAAATTTTTTATGTGATCGTAACAAAGTTCCATAAAGTTGATATTTTTTATTACATCGCTGTTTTAGCCCAAAAGTAAATAAAATTCTTTGATTTTGTTAATTTGAAAGTAAAGGAGTACAAAGTTCAGTTCTATCGCGTTATACGATCATTTTTATGGCAAAATCAATCTCTTTATGTAATAAAGGCTAATGAAAGATTGCATCTATGCTTTTTTAAATATGTATAATCTTGCAAAGTTATTGTAACAGATAACTCGTTAAAAATGCATTTTTTTCTGTGGCCAGTTTCGTTCAATTGATTTCTAGTTACGTAACAATGGACGTCATGCAGAACGATACATTTTTTTCAAAAAAGTTAAATCAAACAAATTCTTAAATTTATCAATTTTTTACGCACAAACAACGTGCGTATCGCTATTAGATTGCATCGACTCATCGTTGCGAAAGAAAGGCATGAAATTTAGCGGAAATCCACGACGTGACACTTGTTTTGGAAATTCCTGATGTCTACGCATACGAGTCCATCTGTATATGGCCGCCGGATTGCTTATTTTTTTCTCCCCTTGTATTGTACATGTATATAACTAAAATGCCGCGTAGGACCCAAAAGTCGTCGAACCAGTTTAGTGCAGGTTTGCCGTCGGCTTCTACTGCAGCAGCGAAATATGCTGCTTGAGCGTAGCTCGTTGGAACTGACCTATGATTCGGGCGCGAGCGCCGATGAGTAAAAGGGCGCAAAAAAGCCGTTGTTGCACCGGGCGGCCTGTTTTCAGTCGCATGCAACTCTCGGATCGATATAGGTGCAGCCCGAAATTTCGCAGTTCAAGGTTACGGATGCAACGCCTTTTTAAAGATCACGCTGGGCCTACATGGATCATTCCGTGCACGTGTAAGGACTCGAAGGTTTAATTTTTAGATTTTAAATTTTATTATTATTTTTTAAAATAATGTAATTTTGATTTTCCTTAATTGTTCACGAGTGAAAATATCATAATCTTTAGAATAATATTCCTAATATTTGTTTGTAAAAATTAATAATTCTTGTCCAGACAGTTGATATTCGATCTTTATTGAATTAATATTGGGAAGTTTATAAGTAGAATCTGATTCCGCATTGTATTCAAGTTCATCTTTCGTCCTGCATCCCTTATAGTCCGAGGAAGGTCAGTCTTATCTCTTGGTCGCATATATTTGCTCACGGATGTCACTTTATTTGCGTATGCGTCCGCACACTCCATACACAATTTTCTAAAAGAATTCGCCGTATCCTTAGCCTAAACAAATATCAGTTTGTTCTAATATGGTATTCTATGCTTATTATTAATATTGCTGATACCGAATATTTTTAAAACTAAAGATGGAACTCCAGCAGCACATTTATAGACATAAAAGTATAAATTTTTGTATAATGTTATCATAAATTACGACAAGTTATTTGAGCGTAGTCTACTCTTATACTAAATTTTCAAAGCTTCTTTATGCCCAACGTTAAATTAAGCTATTAAGATTGCATAAACCTTTGACCGAATGAGAAGTTGGGATATTTTCAAAACCTTGTTGAAATTTATAAAAGTACTATAAATTTAAGACTTGTATGTATACTGTTTGTATAATATATAGAATATTCTATTTTCCCCAAACAGAATGCTTTCTTATTACATAATATTAAACTTTGGAAACCAAGTACTTCAACAAAAATGTCTGACAGTGATTGATGATATTAGGATGATTGTATTAGTGTCAAAAAAACATAATTATTATTAATTGGATTGCATATACGTTTTATTATTATCATGCCATTTTTTGGATGATGTAGGAATGACAATTTTGATAAGCAAAGATTAAACTAACACTAATAACGTATACTGGTATGCATTATTGAGATCTATCTTGCTTTACTATTATGTTTGCAATGACGCGGCCTTCGTGAAGCACACATGTGTCTGCACGTGACTGGAACGGACCATATTTTGTAATCACTTTACTGATCTCTCTAGAAGTTTTCCGGTCTAGGAGAAGAAAAGAAAGATGAACGTGAAAAGATTCGAAGGCTTTCCTATATAGGCCTTTTGGATGTATTTCGTTGTTATGTTAGGTGTATTTAAAATTCTCTATTTATAATCATATCTTATGCTTGTCAGACTTTACAATAGCGTATTACGTCAAGAATGGTATTAATTTCGTAATACTTATATATGTAGCACACAAAATATTGAAATATAAATACAAATTATGTGGACGCTTGTTTTACATCATGTTGCGTCTTATGCGTAGGCCATATGTTCATTGCAAAACATAGTGTGTACATCTATTATCTTTGTACTTGAAGTACTATCGTATTCGATTAATGTTATCATATCGATTATAATTAGCACAGGAAAATGCATTATTGCGTTAGAGGCGTTAGAGCAGTAGATTCAATGCTAAATAAATGATACTCGTAACATTAACTGTAATTGATTAAGTGTTGTAACGCTAATCGTATTAATTTGTTAATCATTCATTTATGAATCTTCATTACTAAGATAACATGTTTTGTTTAATTTTATCACGCAATCTCATTTTTATGTGTTCATTCAAGTATCGATCCGTTTACAATTGCAGTATACATGAACTCAACTAATTATAACAACATCTGTAAAATAATGCACAATCTGCAAAATGAAGTTTGTTTATCAATTTCTAACGTAAGTCATCAAGAAACAAAAAATTCAAGCTAATATGCAATTAATATTTTAATTTAGTTTGAATTAGTAATAAAAATCAAATATTTCGTTGTTTTTACCTATATCATGGTACTTTGTTGCCTGTAACAGCCTTTCTTCCTTGCACCAAAATTACACTATGAACTATATTTTGTTATGCACCATTTATAATAATAATTGTTTAAATGAAAACATCATTTTCTCCCGAGAAAACTTATCCCAGCAAAATCACTTATCTGAAAGCTGAAATAAAAAATCATTCTCCTTGAAGTATCTGACCATAAAACATACCGCGCCGAGAAAGTGCCTTCCTTTATCATTTTATTCTTATCAGGAGAAGAAGAGCAGCGAATTCGGTGCCTGAGCGAGTTTCAGGCTCTTTTTTCCTATGGCAGTAGCAGCAGTAGCAGCAGCAGCATAGAGAGGAAGAAGAAGCGCGCTGGCTCCTCTCGAGGAAGACGTATCGACGCGGATTTTTTCTCAACAGTCATTTATCAAAGCCTTCTTTTCCTACTTCGTCTTCTTTCTCTGCCTGTGGTTGCCGCTGCCCCGACCGCGAATCTTTTTCCGAGATCGGTCAGGGGGAGAGAAATCTGGTTTTTCTAACATTTTTCTATGCCGTGTAGCGCAGAGCGAACTGCCGGCTTGAAAAATCGTAAATTGAAATTGAACGAGTTGGTTAAATTAGTCATAATTTCATAATTTTATAATCATTAATTAAAGTGTACCTTATCGACGTTTCACTGTTGCATTTATAATTTTTATTTTACCAACATATTATAGAGTGATATCCATTAGATTATTAAAATATTTTCAAGCAACGCAAAAAGTTAGCTGATAGACTGCCTTGATATGAAAAACTCAATAAAAGACACTCATCAATAAAAAAGTAAAGATCGACAAACTGCATATGAGCGCTTGGATAATATCGATGGTCGCCTACAGATTCCGCTAAGGAATGTATTGAAAACCAAGGGAAGATAGAAAGGAGAGATTTCATAATGCACAAAAAGAAAAGTTAAAGACTAATATTCGCTGCCATCAAGAGCATCTGCATATAGGTGTATTATATATATTAAATTGTATTTCATGCATAAAAACACAATTTTTTAACGAAAAATTTAATTGATTTCTTTAAGTAATAAAATTTGCATGATTTCAGCGTACAAGAGTTACGATTATTTAAAGGCAGGATTTCAACGCGTATTAATTAAGAAAACTTGTTATGGGAGTAAAAAGTTCAACTTACAGCCTGCCGAAAAGTTAAAAATAGGATTACTCGGTTTTACTTGTTTACATTTTAAGCAGTAAGAATATTCTACGTGTTTCGTGAGTATACCAGTTGGAGAAGTGTAAGAACCGCATCAATAAAACATGACACTTCGAACATCTTCTACGACATTTGCTCTCTCAATATTATAAGTTATAAGCGCCTCTGACGCAGATGACCTCTACTTTTGACTTATCAATCTATTTAAAGTAACGGCCCACCTTTGTGCCTCATTCTAAAGACGGAAATGCTTTTTTTGAAGGTCTGGTATTTTTGCGTGTGTTCCGAGAACGAAAGGAAAACTTATTGAACAACAGATCATAAGTACTTTAATCATTATTATTATTAATTTGATCATTGTCGTTGAATTCAGATAAATTAAGAAAGTTAACGCTCGATAAAAGAAATATAAAATGTTGGATAACTTACACTCTATAACAAAAAATTAAAAATTAGGAAAATTGTTTTATTGTTTAACACGTCTATTATTAAAACACATAATATATCATTATTAATAATGCACGGTATGTGACATTACACAGTTAAGTTTCGTAAAATCTACCGACAGTGTATTTCGTCATAAGCTGATTACTGCAGATTTGCAGCTAAATAAAAAATGTACTTATGTCAGAATAGCGTTTGACGTATACGAAAAGCCTGTAGGAAAAAGGAAAAGCGCGAAATAATCGCTTTGAAAATAGTAAAAGAATATTCCATTGTAGCAATCCATCTACCTCTTTCTTTTTCTTGGAGCGCTTTTCGGGCTAAACGGGAATCCTGAGAGACGGCGACGTCGGTGGATTCGATAATCTCCCGTCTATAATTTTTTCGCCTTTCCTCTCACGAGCGATCGCTCGTTCATCACTTCTGCTGGCACGAGACAGCAGCTCCTCTCTCTCTTACTCTTTCCTATCTCCTTTCCTATACTTCCTCTTCCGTAAATTCTTTTTCTCGTGGCTAAATAGGAAAATTTTCATTACAATGCCTCCGAGTTTTTCTTCAATAGAAACGCAAACACCGCTTGAAATATTTACTTGATAAATAATTCATCTTAAATCGCTTACTATATTTTTTCGTGATTGTTTGTGCTACTTGTTTGTTGAATAAAGATATTCAGAACATGAATAAAGAATACTTTTTGCAAATATTGTTTCTCACATTCTTTATTTCATTCAGTAGCAATTAAGAGGTAAAATAATTACTATAAAAATTATGGAAACTTTTGTAAATAAGATCCTTATTCTTACGTAAAACACAGCGAAGAAAAGAGTAAACAAATAAAACCGAACAAAAGTATCATCGCACTGAGGGGAAAGAAGGGAGTCTGCATATATATATCCCTCTTCCTCCTGGACTTTTCTTCCTCTCTCCTTTTCCTCCCAGGCTCGTCGTCGGTTAAAATAAAATCCATACGGTCTGGGAGACGCGAGTAGAGCTGCTCGCTGCTGGCGCTCCTCGCGCTCGAGAAAATATCCGTCATTTAAAATGGATGGATTTAGGTGGATATAAAAGTGAGGGCGCACGGGTGGAGAAAGAAACCGAGCAGCAGCGCGACGGCTTGAAAGCGAGGTCGCGCCACCGTGTGCGCGCAAGAACCGAGAGAGAAAGCCAGGGAAAAAGAGAAAGCCGAGAGACTACTATTCGCTCCCCCCCTCCACCCCCGAACACGACGGGGGTCGCAGGAGAGGAATAAAGCGTCGGAGGGGGAGGACTATAGCGAGAGTCTGAAAAGTCGCGCGACGCGAGAGGATGGGAGTGAGAGAGAGAGACACTTTGAACGGAGGACTTGTGTGTGCGTGAGGGTGTCTTTCTCTCCGTCTCTCTTATTGCGCCATCCTTTCTCCTTTTCCTCCGACTACTACTGCGGAGCTGATGGGCCTGGCATTCGAAAATGGCGGCGAGATATCTCTACGGCTGGATATTCCGCGAGGATCCGGATGTTTACGAGGGTGATGCTCGGGAGGGGTGGCTTTTTTATTGCTGCGCCTGGAGAACGCTTTATTTCTGCGCTTTCGTGGCTTTTCGCAGAGCATTATATAAGCTTGCGAGGAATCGTTGGGGTGGCACGGTATTTTTGTTATTTTCCAATTAATTTGTCGATATATTGTTTGAGTCGAGGTATTATTAGATTACCTAATAATGTAGATTGTAGATGATGAGAAAAGTAGAAACGTTTTAACAAGTATACTGTGTGTTATTAAACGGTAAACTCGTTATCTGATATAAGGCGATATTAATCTATCTCTTTAAAGAAAACAGCGACGCACTGACAATCGATAATTACGAGTGGCTCGATCCTGACGAAAACGTTTCCGTATCGATGGTACTCGTGTGCCAGCTCGATATCAGTAACCTATGATTATTTTGCTTAATAACTGTATACGTGCAGCTTTTAAAAATGAAATAAAATCCAAAGTATAAAGAACGCGCCGGCGAAACGTTAAAGATTTAATCCAACATCACGTACTTCTATAAACATCGTAGTCGGAAAACGGTCGAAGAGCTCGTTTCGCCGGGGGTAATAACTCGAATTTTTAGTCGTATAACTTTGATATATATACCCAGAGAAGAAAAGGCGCGACGTGCGCGAGAGTAGTACGCGCCGGCTCGCGCGCGTAGAAATTCTGAAATTCTAGCACTATAACGCGCCTCGTATGATGGTCTATTCGGTTCTGCGTAAATGCCAAAGGCGCTCGTAACTCGAGCTTTATTCTCGATATAACTCGGGATTAACGGATATAGTTTTTCACGCTTCTCCGCCTTCGCGGAATCACGTTCTTTAACCCTGCATAAGCGCGAGCCTCGCACGTTATACTGTCGAGTTTTATTTTCACGCGCTGGATGCTCCACGCATTTATACACTTATAATATATAGGTATAAGTCGTGAAATGAAAAGGAAGTAGAAAAGGTGCAGGTACGGCCGGCCCCCGAGCGAATCATCGAAACCGTCGCGCGAGGCAACCACTCCCACGCTACTCACATTGAAATGCTGGAAACTCATAGCTCTGCATTCGTACACATCAGAAAGAAAAGCCCCACCTGTAAACCAATGGAGAAGCGACGAACGAAAGCGAGAAACTCCGACCAATGGCTGGCAGCGACCAATCCATTGAGCGCGGGGGGGCACAATCCAATCGTCCCCTTTGCGCGCTTTGCGACAGAGACAGAGTTTCCCGGATTCTGGCGTACGTATTTGCGCTTTCCATTGGCGAGCCGGTGTCGCCGGGACCAATGGCACGCGCGCGATGCCGTTTCCGCTGTGCCGAAGGCGCCGGAGGGCAGCATAGCTGAGGAGGAGAGTGCTTGGAGGGGAGGAGGTGAAGCGACCTGGTGGTTGGAGGGGCTGCTCTCTCTCTCTCTCTTTCGCTCTGCTGTACTCCCCCTCGCGCGCGCCGAGACGCTGCAGGGCTGAGTGTTGTATCCACTCGATGAGAGAAAGAGAGACTGGGACGCAGGTGGTTTTCGAGTTTTTAGTTTTCGTCTACCTATTCATCTGTCCCATACTACTTTGTGGTTAAATTTCTTCCCTCGTGACTTTTCACAGAGGCACGGAACTATTGAAGGTATAACTTGAATTTTCCCTTTTACGTCGAGAGAGTTATTTTTACATTCCATAAACCCAATCAATATAGACCTTCCTTTTTCCATTCTCTCGCTGATTCCCGTCAACCATACCCCGCATTACACGTATACTTTTTACTGCGCACATATATCCAGAGGCAATATAGCCGCCGAAGCAGCAGCAGCAGCAGCAGCAATACATACGCAGCTATACTGCAGCAGGCGAACTCGGGGCGAGGCGGAAACGGCGAGGAAACACACAGTGAGGTATATAACGAGTCTGGCGTTGGGAGTAGAGCTGGAGACAGTAGCGCGCGGAGGGGTGTAGGAGTAGGAAAATGGAGGCAGTAGCAGTAGCGAGCAAAGTGGGGAGTCTCGCGGAGAAAGAGCGAGCGAGGGGGAGGGCGCGCGCACTCGAAAGGGTAAGAGGGCCGCCGAGCTAGCTTCGATCCGAGAAAGAGACGGCTAGACAAAGAGACGCGCTCGAGGAGGCGCAGACACTCGGCAGCGCCAGCCACTTATAAACTCGCGCTGTCTCTCTCTCTCTCTCTCTCTCTCTCTCTCTTGCAGGGGAGGGAGTAGTCTCTGCTGGATATATAAGTATATTCCGTATACCTTCTTTTTGCTTTCCTTCTCTTCGTCTTCTACTTCTTTTTTTCGTCTTCTTCTCGATTCTTGGGCTTCCGCAGCTCTCGTTTTTTAGTCGCTCGTTCTTGCGCTGTCTTCGTGCTTCGTTTCTCGATGTCGGCCGCCTGAATAATGAAAGCACGGGAGGAAAAGAGATAGAGCAGAGATGAATTGTTGATGGGGATGGAGAGTTTTTACGGGTGCTTTGCGTTTTCCGTTCCGTGTTAATTATTCCCTTTTTTTTAGAGCTCACTTTTATGAAATGCGGGTTATGTGCCGAGCTGCTGCTGCTGCTGCTGCTGTCGCTTCGTGCAGTTTTCTAAGCTCAGTTTTTAATATGAGCCTTGTTTTCGCGTTTGTGCTGCGGGCTTGCGAGTAAACAAAAATGAATAGGATGAAAGTTTCAGTAAACAAGTTTCTTCAATTTGAATATCTCAGTCTCAAAAAACGAATCGATAAATGAAAAAAGGATTCTTTTTCCGAATTTAGAATAAAGAAACTAAAATTGAGTCCAATTTTAATGATACTGACGAAGCGTATAATTACGTATAATTCGAGCTTGAAAATTTGACTATTACAGGAGTAAGCAAAGCTACGTGAGAAATAATTGCACGCGCGGATATAATATATATCTGCCGCGAAAAAAATTATTGCCGGATCCAAGGCGCATATTAAAAAAGTTCCTGAAATTTTCTTAATTTCACATCTCTTATCTGTACAGCGTGCGCGCCGTACTTTTCTGGCGATGGCGTTCGTACTGGCGATTCTCTCTTCAACTTTTCTCCGCAGGGCTGCCTATTAATTCTCGGTATTAGCGGATCCTCGGAATCTCGAGAAGACCTACTAGCCGTCGCTGGCTCGGGATATATGAGGATTTTTTGCGCGAGAAGGCTACTGCCTCCTGGACAAATGCAACCGCCTCAGACCCTCGCGCGGAGAAAAGAAGGAAGGGATCATGATAAAGGCTGAGGATGGAGTAAAAAACGCGATGAAGGATGAAAGTCCTATATAGGTATATATATACGCTGGTATAAGAAGAAGGAGAAGCCTGAGACCGTTAAAAATTATGCCTTGATATTTCAATTTATCGAAAGTTTTAAAAATTGCGATATGTAAAATATTGAAAGATATACATGTAAAAACGGCAGCGTTGTATTGCGCGATCAGCAAAAACACGGTCGCCATGCAGCACAAAGGCTCGGAAAGCCTCGAGCGGCATGTTTAAACAACAATAACTTATCGATCCAACTCCGCGTTCCAATTCTCTACGCAGTACAAAGAAAGAGGTAATACGCTATCCGCCCTTTGGAAGCTCGCGACAAAACGAGGACGCGGCATAAGCGCTCATTATGCAGTTACTACCGCGTTCGCCACTCTAATTATAATTATCTCTCCCTGAGCTGCAGGGGCGCGCCGATATGTCAAAGTTTTTCTCTCCCTGTCGTCGGCTATGGCAAAAAAGAAAGCGAGACGGAAGCCGCGAGAGGATCGGAGCGTCACAAAGAGAAACGCATATCGGGGGATGACGCGCTAATGACGAGGACGATATGATAGAAAGAGAGAGAGAGAGAGCCGACGTATTATAATCGCGCGGTAAAAATAGAAACCGAGGGTGATTATCGCTTACTCTCTGTCTCTCTGTGTACATGCAGTAAAAAGCCGCAGCGTGTGCACGCGGACAGAACGAGATATCGATTATGGCGCCTCAACTGGGGCGGCAAATCATTATATATAATACTGAGGAGAGAGCGGAGAGGAGGACGCGCGGCGAAAGCCAGTAGAATGCGTCGCGATACCGTCAGACGGACTTGCGCGGTTGCCTTGCGTACGTGGCTGCGTTTGTCGCTAGGCTAGCGTTGCATCAATTTTTCTGCGAAATTGTACTCTCTTGTATTTAGGATGTGCAGAGTATTTATTTAAAAAAATAGTATTTCTTGTTTGTTTTTTTTTCAACGATGCGTCATTTGTAAAAATTGATAAAAAACTATAGGCGATGAGTAACGCGGCGTAGTGGACGCTGCTTATACACATTTTCCCGGCGGCTAATTACTGAAAATTCACGTTGCGGCGAATGCAATTACAGAATATATACTTTCCCCCGGGGGTATAGCAATCCATTTATAAATGTTTACTCGCACACATGCACACATAGACAGAGGGCCACTGCACTCATAATGAACTTTATAACGGAAGTCGATGGACGGCGAAATCGCGTTACAGGTCACTTTGACGCGGACGACACACTCCGCCATTAGTCTTAATTTCCGTCAAAGAACACAAAAAATAGCCGCGCGTACCTTGATCACTTTACAAGACGCGAAAAAAGCCTATGTACACCACTCACGAGTAAATCGGGTTTTTCATCTCGGTCGGAAAAAAAAAAAAGTTTTTTTGTATCCGAAAAAGCAGAGACATATAGAAGCGCCGTTATAGTTATATAAATCTATACGATAAGGCGAGGAAAAGAACCGAGAGAGAGCTGATGGTGGCGGCGGTGGTGGTGTGAGGAGGGAGGAGGTGGCTGTAGCGGCAGCCGGTAAAACCCTTTAGTCTAGACCGCAGGCGAGCGGAGACCGCGAAGCCAAGAGAGAAAGACAATGCGAAAGAAAAGCCCAAAGTGGAAGAAGGAGTGCAGGTGAGAGGGCAAAGTATTTATCAAAATTTAATAAAATATCGTGTGTTTTATGCGCGATGTGAAGAAAATGCGCGCAAGAAGGAGATGGATAGGGCGGTCGGTTGATTGATTTATCGGAAATATTATTAGTCGCGCGATTTGGGGCTACTCTGCGGAGCCATCATTTTTGCGCGAGAGCGGTCGTCTACTGGCAAAAAATTGGAGCTCTGGTATAGTGTGAAAAAAATATTGTCTTTTAACGATTATTGCGAATATAACGAGAAAAAAAAAGTTTCGTTATTATCTGCCGGAATTCAGGTCTCGCAGTATTAGATGAATATTGCCGCGCTCCTGATGCGTTTTCGTCAAGAAGAAATTTCGTTTCTCTTGAAGCATCAGTTATTTTTGTAATATATCTATACGCGATGCAAAGGCAAAGGCAAAGCAGATCGTTTGCGAAAAAGAACAATATGAAATCCAGAGAGACTTTAGCAAACGCGCGCGTTCTCTCATTACACACCTGTCATTTTCATACCTTCCCAAGCGACGCGTATTACTTTCGCCCGAGCACACGCATAGAGAACGAGTATATACGTATATGTATATATATCAACCTACGTTACCGTTTTTTCTTCCCTCGCAACTCGACTACAGAGCGAAAAAATAAAAAATCTTCGGTGGCGCACAGGGGGCAAAAGGAAAACCTAACTAAGAGCGAAGGACAAAAGAGAGCAGCGGAACGAAGGAGTAGCGAGTCTGAAAGAGCGTTGGTCAGAGTTTTCTGTTTCACAGCACTTTAACGGGAGAATAAATTTCCCCGGCTGCTGCTGCTGCTGCTGCGGCCTTTCGTCCGATGCTGTGCTGCTGCGAGGGGAGTGAGTGAGAGAGAGAACGGTAGCTCTCACGGCAAGCCAAGACCGAAAATAAAATTAAAAGAAGGAGAGGAGAGAGCTTGCGCGTTGCGCAAAAAAAGAGAAGAGAGAGAGATAGAGAAAGGAGGTGGGACGGCGCGGGAGTGAGAACGCATAAAGGGGATGAAAGAAAAGCCCGCAGGAGAAAAGTGAGAACGACGCAAAGAGAGTAGGAGAAAAGTCGGGCTTGGAGAAAGAGAGCAAAATTGTTGTGGCGTGTGTGTATAAAAAGGATCGGCCGAGGTATAGAATGAAAAAAACTGAGAGATTGTTTCTGTTTTCTCGATTATGTGTATTGTTTGCCGAGTTTTTCAATTCTAATATATACTAGTCACTTGTGCAGGTCAGAAGCATATAATAACGGAGCGCGTCTTGCCACTTCCGCCTCTTTCTACTTGCGCACTAATTTATCCAGAGCGAATATTATCTCACGATATATTTACTCCGAAACTTATAACGCTTTTCTGAGCAAACACAAAATATTACATTTACCCTTTTCCAATAACGCTAGATTTGTATATGTATATGCGCAGAGTAAAAAGCTCGCCGGGGATAGCGAGAAAATCGCGCTCTCGCGAGAAAATAAGTTTTCTCGAAAAAGGCGCAAAAAGAGAGCTGCACGAGCTCGAGTATAGAGACAGAGAGAGAGAGAGAGAGAGAGAGAGCTGCGCAGCAGCAGGAGCAAAGAGAGCAAAAAAGAGGAGCAGTAGCGCCCGGCGTTATATTGGAAAAATTCAGAAGACAGCGGCGGATATAAAACAGACGTAGAGGCGAAGAAAATGCCGGATAACGTCGTGTGCAGCAGCAGCAGCAGCAGCATCGAGAAAAGAGCCCAAGAGGAATTTCCACCCCTGCGTCTCTTTCCTTCTCCTCTCCAGCGCTGCATGCAATGACAGATACAAATAAACGATCCGCGTTGGCTGGCGCGCGCAAGCGCTCGCGACTCTCCTTCTTCTCCTCCAAAGACTCTCGCTTCCCCCCCCCCTCTACTACGTATACTGCGAAGCTTTGGCGTTACCCCTTCTCTCTCAACGACGACGACGACGGAGAGCTTTTATAGCTGCGTTTTGTCTATATCCACGACTCTTTCGCTCGCTGAAATTGCATTGCCCCGGTCGAGCGACGTCGTAAGTTTTAATTGCTTTGGAGGATCGTGTATACGCACGGTAGGAGGGCTGGATATGGGTGAAGCGATCGGGGATTTTAACTGCGAGCATGTAGGTGCAAGCGAAGAAAAAAGTTTTAGGTGTAATTCGAGATTTTTAGATTGGAAGTGGAACGAAACACAGAGAGAGAGAGGGGTTATATTGCGGGGGCTCGTCGTCTCGTTCTCCGGGAAATGGGAGGTTTTATGGGCTTCGATGAGTCAGTAGTAAAAGACGGTTTAGTGGCAGCAGTAAAGGTGGTTTCGAGATTGGCTTTTTCCATTGATTTTGCTCTTTCGTGCGGTGTTTCTGTATTCTTGAAAAGGCTGCTTGTACGGTGGGTCTCGTTCCAGTATAGTAACAGACGTCTGGTATCGGTACATATATGGTACAGTGACTGTAATTTTTAATTTGATGCCAAACTTAACTTCTTTGCTTTGGATAGCCTACAGCTCTTGCAACTAATTTCAAAATTTAATAATCGAAAAGAAGCTCGCAATCAATAATTCCAAAGTCATCCAAAATTCTCTACCACAAGCAAGTAGCAAGTTATACAGACACCTCTCGCAATACTCCTGCAAATCCTCTTGCAAGCAAACTTTCAACAATTCTACCGAGTAAATTCTCCGGCCGCAAAATTGAAAGTTCAACACGTCCCAGTAGCAGCGGCAGCAGCAGCAGCCCAAAGGATCCTCAACTTCCCTTCTCGGCAACAGCATAACTGGCTTCCACCCAGAGATCCATACTCTCTCTCTCTCTTCCATTCCTCTCCCTCTCTCAGTTTGCGCACCTTAATCCTCCACCATCTTGGTCTCATTCTCTTTCGGCGACTGCATCGAGCTGCTGGTGCTGCTGGTGCTGCTGCCGCGCCCCGACGACTCTCTCCAGCGGGGTGGAGCCTACATCGCGCTCGCGTCATCAGACGTACATACAGACGTAGAAACCAAACCAATGCGAGAGCTCCGGCCAGGTGCGGTCTTTCTCTCTCCTCCGTCGGTGCTTCGCGCCGCCCTCTCCCTCTTTCTCGGTCTGCGTTTGTTTCTCCGTCTAGCTTTCCCGGCGCTGGTGCTGCTCTGCTGCTGCAGTCGCGAGTACGACGACGTGGACCCGCGGGAGAAACGCCCCCCGACGCCCCCACAGTGCCACCGCCTTTTCCCCGCTGTTTCTACTGTTCTCTCTCTCTTTCTCTCTTGTGGATGCTACTGCAGCTCCCGGAGGTGGCTGTAGAACTATACGTTGGGGATGACTGAGGAGGCTTTTAGGCTGAAAGAGATTACGTTGGATTTTCACGAGTTTAGAGGTATAGGCTGCGACGCTTTGTGTTTTGAAAAAGGCTTGATTAGCTGTCGAACCACCGAAACGTTTTCAGTAGTTACATCTCGCGATGGTCAGGCTTGGCGATGAGAACCAATTTTCGAGCACTTTTGCCACTTTAAGTTCGAAAAGAACCTGTTGGTGTATCAGGATCAACGTCAAAATTAGATTTTCAAATGAAAAAACACTTGGCGCTCCTGCGGTCGCTCTTCAAGTAACAGACCTAATGAAAATCGCGTCAAGAAAGGACATGAAAAGCGGAGCCCGCCACGAATCTTTAATCTTTTAATTTTCCTAATCCCGTTGGAATGCCCGAGCTTCCATCAAAAGAACCTATAAAACTTACCCCTCGAGCTCGCCGCCAGAACCGATAGCACTCAGCACCGAGACCTCGCTGTGGGAAGATGCAAAAAGGAAAGGAAGAAGATCAGGCGAATAAAAAAGTAAGCAGAGGATAGGACCGCCAAGTATATATACTGCTGATGAGAGACGAAGTCTTGGTTTATTTCTTAAGCAACATTTTCAACACTTTTCGACATTATTCCAACCAAATAAACCACCTATTATTGTATCCTACGAACAGATAAGCAAATTTTCCTATTAACGATAACAATTCTGGTACTTTATGATCATAGTAAATAGGAAGTTTTGGTTACAAGAGCGTGTGCGCACAGGTGAGTGTAGCAAGAAATTTATTGAATTATTAATCGTGATTCCGTTTATAAAAGCATAAATATACAGAGTAATTTTGTTAACCTCGATATTTACGATGAAATACACGCTGCGAATTATATTTTCGTTTGCTTTTACGCGAAACCCGTAATGGACCCAATGTTTGCAGCCAGTATATAAATAAAATTCCATCGCAAACTCGCTTTTGAGCTTTTAATTTATTTTCCGAGAGAAATAAGCGTACACACGTATATAGTCACACAATGATAAACTCGTACCTATACATTAATAATTATCCTCGGCCGGGGATACGCAAAAATAATTTAAAAAAAAAGAACTCGTATGAAAATTGTTCCCAACCCAGCATTCCGTGAAGAAAATCCAGCCGAAAGCGACGGCATCCAAAAGTTCAAACACCTCGCGCCGCTAAAAACTAATCCAGCAGCAGCGACATAAAGCCAAAAGCAGCAGCAGCAGTAGCGCGCGAAAAGGTGCGCAATCGCACGCAGTCCTCTGTGACCAAAGCTTCTCTTTCTCTCTCTCTCTCCTCTATACCTCCCTTCGCGGAAACGAGTATAGTAGCGAGTATAGAGAAGGCGAGGAGGAAAACAGAGACGGTGATGCAGACTCTCCCTCCGTATAGATATACATATACACGGGGAGGCTTTTGGAATAGCAGTAGCAGTAGTGGCGCTGGGCGCGGGAACACTGCACCGCGAGAGAAAGAGAGGGAGAGAGTGCCCGGGGCTGAATCGACCGGGCCGCGACCTCACCTCCCGCCGCCGACGCCTCCTTCCTTCCTTCCTTCCTTTCTCTTCTGCACAACCTACCCCGCTTGTGTAGCAGTTGCTCTTCTCTTCGTTGTTGCTGCTGCTGCTGCGTGTTCCCACCTTTCTGCTGTTGCTGATGATGTTCCAGCGAGCTTGCATTTCTTATGTGCGATGCTGATGGTGCAGGGTTACTGGAGATTTTCTTGAGCTTTTGGTTTGGATTGGGAACGCGGGTATAACTTGGGATTGGATTTGATTAGAAATCGTTAAACAACACTGCTAAATTTATCATTTGATTTTTGATAAGACGAGTTTAAACAGATATATATTCCTGGAATCCCTTATATGTGCGATTTTTATTGGGTTATTACTTTTAATTTCTGACAGCATTTAACAAATATTTTTCTTTTTGTTGTATAGGTAAGTCCCATTGCGCAGTTGACGGCACCAAGTCGCACCAGCTTATCCTATATGTGAGTTTATCTATTCATTCCCATATTTTAACTTATTGTTCCAATTCCATCGAAGCAATAAAATACATTTGCCAAACGATACTACCACCATAACAGGTACGTACCTCCGCGCCATCCTGATCATCAGGAGCAATCTATTCCGCTCGGTCCGTCGATATCATCTCGTTCGCGCGTACATTGCACACTAAGTCCTCGTCTCTCGAGCTCCACGGCGTTTCCCTTCCGCCTTTGGCTCGCTCGCTAGCTCTCTCTCTCTCTATGTATCGAGGCTCTATACTCGAGCTATATCGGAGTCTCGGTCTAGCTCTCGTGTCGCAGCTAACTGTACCATACTATACTTGCGCGCACTGCATGGACATGGAACGCCGCTGGGCGAAACGCTGCTAATGCCCCGCGTGTAGTGGCGCGTTTGCGTTATATATAGCTACTGTGGCTCGAGGCGACTGCTCCGCTGGTTTCAAGGACCGAAACTTAGCTTTCGAGATTTACCTAGGAATCTGATGGTCTCGAAGCATGTACAGCTCGTATTTGCTTTGAAAACAGCGTATATTCTCTTCTCACTGCGTCATCAACACCGAAAGCTACTTTCGCCAGTGTCATCGTCCCCTCGACGCCTTCTGCTAATTAAACACTCGCGAAAATTCATACCTCCTCATCTCACCAACCGCAGAAAGCCCAGTGCGCGCACGCACGAGATCCCTTTCCGCATAAAACATCAAAAACGAAAAAAAAAGAGAGAAGAAGAGAGGACACGACAACAGCGGCGGAGAAGAAGACACTCGAAAGAAAAAAACGATCATACATAAAGAAAGCCAGCGAGACTCCCGCGCGAGTGGACATGCATCTCCCTCCCTCCTTGAAAGAGAATCTCCCTCGGCCGCTCTCGAAAACAAGAGAGAAAGAGAGAGAGAGAGAGAAGACGACGTCGCGACGAAAGAGAAAAAAAGCAAACCGCAGAGAGCTCGCGCCCCTGCAGAATACACAGAGAAAGAGAGCCGGTTAAAAACGCGCAGTGGTGTCGGGGTTCGCGCCCTCTCTCCGCCTGTCGCTCTATATATACATACATATATACATATACGCAGGCGACTCGTCCCGAGGGGGGAGGCTTGAAAGGGTTCGCGCGGAGGAAAAAAAAGGAGGAAGTGAGAGAACGAGTGCACAGCTCGACACGCCGCTGGTGTGCAAAGCGCCGCGAATGCAGACACGCGCGGGCTTTCAGAGATTGCTGCCGCATTCACTCGAGTGTGCGAATATAGATTGAGATGAGAATGAGACGGTTTTGTGCGAGAGACTCGAGCTTTCAAAGCTGCCGCCGGCGACGCCCGTGTAAATAAGAGAGGTGATGCTGCTGCTGCCGCCGCTGCCGCTGCTACTGCTGTGAGCTCGTGTGGATGACAGAAAAGCGCACTCGAATGACAGTATCTGTCGATCTAAGCGAATTCGCGGCGATGCTTAATCGGACAATCTTGATTCGCAGTTTCACAGAGATACCTATCGCTGCGAGGTCTTCTTGAGTTTTGAGATTTCGAGTGTACTCGAGTGCGCGCGGCTCCTGGTGTGCGGATTGTCGAGAGACGAGATCAAAGCCGGCTGCCGCAAGAGATACGTATACTGGTATTGCTCGTGCAGTTTGTCGAGGATTTTGATGATGGTTGCATGTGGCTCTTTATTGGGGTCATATATCTTGAGCTTGCAATTCTTGGGTGTGTGTGTGGATGACGGCAAATATTGGGATAGGACGGTTTTTTCATCTGTATATTATTGATGATTAAAATGCAATGATATTCGAGAGAAATTCGCTTCATTGTTAAAGCAGATAAATATTTAATCGAGACATTATACATTTGGTAGAATTAAAGATGAATGTTATCGCGTTATGCAGCTAGAGAGAACGGATAAAAATTTATTTTATTTGGCACGCAAAAATATTTAAAAACAATTATATAGTTTATACACAAGTTTTTTGCATACCGCAGTTTGAAAATTCATGCAAACGACAAGTTCATAGCTATTTTGAAAAGAAGCAAGAAAAATATAAGCACTCTGCCGATAAGTTTTATGGTTCCGAGTAGCGCTGATAGATGGCACCGCTTTACAGCTATTGCAGAGGTTTCTATATCATTTTCGTGTACGCATAAGTACGTAATCGAGTGAGCTTTATTACTATATAAAATACAATGTTCAAAGTAAGTTATTAGTTTATTATGCTTACAGTTTCACCAAAAAAATCATAATAAAAACAATAATAATAATAGTGTAAACAAAGCACGGTAAATTACATTGTATTATTAGTATTCACATCAGAGTTTAATTTTGAAATATTTTCCAATTTATGAATTATCAATAAATAATAATATACAGTAGCTATTTTGCAAGATAATCACTGCCAGACAGTGGTTCTCTTATACAGAATAGATGCTGTAGTTCTAGTTCGCATTTCAAATTGAACGTCAAAATTTGTATTTCGCCATAATTTCCAAAGCGGATTATTTTTTAGCTACATCTTTCTTAATATTATAACCAATTATCACTCTTGAAAGCCTTCAATGCAATCAAAATCCACTTTTCCCATTTTTCTCTCCGAAATAACTTCAAAAAGAGCATCTAGTCACAAGAAAAGCAGGCCGATCGCCCGGCTTGACAAAAAATCAGGCGCTCAGTTTTCCAAGCCATACGTAGGGCGACTCTCGATTCTGCAAGCAGCAGCAGCAGCAGCAGCAGAGCGCTCTCGAGATGGAGAGCAAGGTAAGGTCGTAAATGTTTTTATTCTTCGAGAAAGAGCGCATTATACACAGGCCGCGGCGGTGAGCGCGAGTAACGTCCGCCGGTGCGGTGCATAAAGCGAAAAAAGGCGGCTCGCTGCAAGTAGCGTCCCGACGTCGCTGCTTCTGCTGCTGCTGCTGCTGCTGGACTTAACGACGTTGGCCTTTTTTCAATATGCAATAAAAAGATCCGCGACGCGACTCCCTTACGTACTGCAGTTCGCTGGGCAGGTACTTGGAGTGAGCTGTTTTGTATGGGGTTCGAAGAGTGAATTGTGGGGGTGAGTTTTCGGGCCGATAAAAGAATATTTGTGTAGTAGGTCCTTGATGAACTTTTAAAAAGAAGTCAGATATATAATCTTTGAATTTAATAATAAATATATCTCAATTTAGTGAAATAAAAATAGCAAATTGCGATAAATCACGACATAGTTGCCCTCCGTTTTGTATTAGTTGTTTATCATTTTACAAAGTTTAAAGTTTATATATAATGTAAACTAATTTAAACTTTGTTAAATAATAAGCAAATAATTATACATAACAGAGGGCAACTACGTCGCGGTTTATCGTAATTTTGTTTTTATTATTTGTTACAAGCAAATCAGTTGCTTTATTGCCTGTTATACTGTGGCGCGAAATTTGAATTTTTAATTGACTTTAATTTAAGAGATTTTGTGGTCATATGCTCAAATCGTACTTTTCTGCACAAATGAAAGACACAAAAGTAAAGCACTTCTATCACCAAGCGTACATCCCGCTCCAACAAAAGCCAGCAGCAGCCTCTATATCCTCTTCACTCAGCATCTATACAGAGCCCATCGGGCGCGTGTCAATACTGTCACGTCGACTATATATCGAACGCTCGGTGCGACCAGCAAGTCAAACAAGAGACTCGCAGCAACGAGAGAAAGCGAGTGAAAAAAAGCCAAGAGTAGGCGACGCACGCGCGAGCGAATCGAGCCCCCGAGACATTCGGGCTGAGTGGCTTATTTGCATAGCCGACCTAAAATCCTGCTACCCTCCCGTAGCGCTTGCACCCCCACATAAGGACGAGACAGGCGAGCCGCACGTATATACTCTCTCAGCCATCGCAGAAGGAGTCAACGCAACGCGATAACCCGACATAAGGTGGCCGCGGCTCCCGCGATCGTTTAGCACTTCGACGTAATTTTTTCCACTTCCAGGCCACCCCCGCTTCAAGAGCCAAGCACGTTTCTACCGATGTATAGGTTCTATTTGCATATAGCCCGTCAGGCGGGCACGCGCGCTGCGTCGATCCCCCCGTCGTGCCTTTTTTCAGCCTCCGCTTTATCTACGGCGTTGTGGCATTCGATTTGTACGTTTCACGCGCTCTCGACACCCTTCTGCGATGTCGCAGTGGATTTGTGTCGATTATTTGAGGGTTTATTCTCTCTTCTTTTTTTATCTTGTTTGAATGGACTGTTTTTGTACTTGGCAGTCAGTGACATTTTCGTCGTAAAACGATATAGAAGTCAGGGTATGCGACGAAGAATATGTTCGGAGATTAGCGAATGATCTAAGAATTAATAGGTTTTAAAATGTTACAATGATTTATTCACTTCCCAGCCCCGGCTACATTTTTATTTGAAGAAGAAAACAATCCATCTTTTTCTATACACTATACCGTTTCTTATACGCTTACGCCGCTTATCTCATTTTAAATCCCATTCCTATTGACTCTACACAGGCTACTCGCGATGAAAATCGATCAGCTCGTCCCGAACCCATATCTTTTCCTTTTTTATTTTCTAATCGAAGGAAAACACTCGAACGTAATTATTCTCACATTCGCCTCACAGCGCAGAGAGCCGAGGGTGAGAATAAATGACAAGTGGCGAAACGTGAACGCGCATTTATTTATCTTACGTTTAACGTCGACTTATTGATTATTCATAGTATCTATTTGTTTTGTAAATATACAGAGGATGATTGCAAGAAAAATTTTCCATCAGCCGTAGTCTCACTTTTTTTCAACTTAAATTAATATTGATTATCTGTAAGGCGACTTGAGAAGCGAAGAAGAATGGATAGAATCGTATCTTGAAACCGCAAACTCGACTGGCTCGGTAATGAATAAAGATTATAATTGCGTTTCTCGACGTCTTCGTCCTCGTCGTCAAGAAGAAAAAGAAGTTAATCAATCATGAGAGTTTTCCTTCCCGTTTTTTCTCTTTCTCGTCTTACAGTGGGTACTTTTTTCCTCGCCCCACTATGAAATATTCTTGCAGAGTAGTTTAATATTAATATTTTATTTTGAAAATTGTATACATTTATTAGAAAAACTAAACAATGAAAATGCGTAAGACGTGTGACTAGTTAATGTATTTGCTATGGTTTTGATTATGAGGAACAATTCGTAGAATGCATATCAATAAGGCGCCCTCAGGGGCTTGATTATTAATTCTTCGATCTGAACCCGTGGTGGAGTACCGAGAACGTAAACTATAGCATCTGCAATATCTTCGGCTTCTAAGAAATCTATCTTCGCCATCAACTGTGGAAAGCTATCAACTAGGTTGCCTGTCAGTTCTGTTTTTACGGCTCCTGGGCTAATGTCCTGAAGAAGATGAAAGAAGCAAGTGTGTTGAGATATTTTTGTCTTCGAAAAGTTATATAACGATACGGATATAAACAATAATCATATTACCGTCACTCGAATGTTTCTACCATACGATTCTTTTTCTAAAATGTTTGCTAGAGCTCTTACAGCAAACTTCGTTGCTGGATAAATGTTACTATGATGTTCTGACGGAATTTGGTTTATACGATGACCCACCACACTTTAAATGAAAAGCAAATTAATTACAATCTTTCAATGAGTATTTTTTTATAAGGTTATGAATCGTTAAATCTTTTTTAAAATAACTTATACCTATTGATCATAATAATATGCGATTCTTCGCCACTTTCTTTCATTATAGTAGTTACTATCTTTGAGCAATACAATAATCCGGTGAAATTGATATCAACAATTTGTTTCAATTCAGCAAAGCTAAGATCTGTTTATATAAATTAGAAAAATTTAATGCTCAAATTGCGAGACATGGTCCAAATTCAATCTATTTTGGCTACAAAGAGTACTTTGTATACGAACCGGTGACTGTTCCAGCTTTCAGGATCCCAGCATTGTTTATAAGAATATGTACGATTTTGAGATTTTTCTTTATCCAAGCAAAAGCTTCGTCAACCTGTTTTTCATTGCTTATGTCACATTCCAATGCGTAAAATTGGCCATCTCCTTTTACATCTTTCATATCACTCTAAAAATATTTTGCGATTGATTATGGTTTGTGAACAAATCTTATCGGATGCATATTTTAGTCTAAAAAAAGATAAATTGACAATAATTTAACCGTAAATACCTCCATTTTTGACCTTCTTCTTGCAAGACCAACAACAATTAATCCATGTTTCACTAAAGCTTTGGCTGTTGCCAAACCAATCCCTGAGGATGCTCCAGTAATAACAGCTATTTTTCCAGTCCAACGATCCATTTCTCTGAATAAAAATTGCGATTTGTCAAATCACTGCTACATTCAATATTTCTTAAATGGAATGATACTAGTATATTATAAATAAATTCGCATAGTCACAATAATGATCACACTTGCGAAATAATCTTATCAAATCAATCAATCATCTGAGATAATAAATTCTTTCTAGCCTTGATGATTACACACGAGTTATTATAAAACTAGAAATAATGTTTAGTAGTATATATAAGTTTTTTTAAATTAAGCTAATACAAACTCAAAATCACTAATATTTTTAAAAAATTAGAAACTTGTCATACATTCAAAACGATGTCGTTATTTGCTTGCCTTAGAGTAAAACTGTAGAATTCCAATTATTCAAACAGTTTTTAATAAAACGATTATTTACACTACGTCTACCTTATTTTTGCAATGGATTACTTTGAAGTCACTTTGACAAAGCTGAAAAGCGAACTAAGCCAGAATGATGATTGTTCGCAAATCAGATAAGACCTTATCATTGTATTTATCAATCTAGATAAGTTGTATGTGGGTACATCAATAATATTAGATAATATAAATTTAGTGCAAATTTTTTTATAATCATTTCTAGTTTACCAACCGTTGATAATATGCATTAGTAATTTATTTAAATACTATACCAATCACTTCTATAATTAATGCAATATTGTAAGTTTTTTTTAACCGAATCATTCGTAAAAATTGCATTGAAAAAAAAAATACAAGAGGAAACGATTTCGTTTGATTTGTCGAAGAGTCGAGCGCTAATCCTTCTATTCTGCATGAAGAGTGCGCGGGGCCATAAGTGAAGCAGTAAGTGCGGAACCCTATGCATACAAATGATATGCTAACAAGATATACATTCGTCTATCGCAGTTCAATCTATTTCCTTTTATATCCCTTTCGCCCTATGCTCTTCAAATTTACTACTGATATGGACATGCGTGAGAATGATTCTTGCATAACATATCTAGTCAGTGCTCTTTACTTTCTTCTGTTGCAAAGACTGAATCCATCGACTATAAATAAAATTAATTGGTGTTGGCTCTTTAAGACAAATAGATAGCGATCGCCGACGACGCTTCATCTTCCAGACTGATAAACTAAAAATTATTAATATCGCGCTAGGCCAACTTTCCTACTCTTATCTCAAGCTAACGTTACGCAACGAACGACAATCTTTTGGTTTTTATGCGAATATATATATCGCGCAGTCAATATCCTCGAAAAATGAACCGATCAAAATGAACATCGGTCACACAAACAACTCAAAAAAAAACTCATTTCCATCACGCTGAATTTTCAGTTCTCCCCCACCCCCAATTTTTTTTCAGGCTCAACCCTCCCCCGTAAAGCCTCGACTCGCGCCCGATCCCTTTCCCCGCGGCGTAAGCGTCGCTCTCTTATTCTTTCCCCCTTTCGGCCCCTCGAGCAGATTTATAGATCGATTATATAGACTTCGCTTATGATTGGGAGCGCATTTGCATGATGTAGGTGCGCGGGAGCCACGGCGACGTCGTCGCTCTCTTTCGTCCTTACGGCAGCCAGCTCCGCTCTCTCTCTCTCATGAATCATCCGAGCCAACTGCTCGCCGCGATAAACATTCGATACTCGCTGCTGAGCGACGCGTGTAACGCGGGTGTTTGTCTTGTTCGTTTTATTCGTTCGTGCAGGCATGGACGATTTTCTTTATGGATGATGATGATGGAGGTGATCGTCCGTATATGTTATTGGTTAATTCGATTTGTTATCTATCCTTGTTATGAAAAGAGTATCATCAATAATTCGCTATTTATCTACGTTTTATTGAATCTCTCGAAAGCATATCGTTAATCCCATCGAGTTTCTGGTCCTTCAGCTCGTCTCCACCTTATCCGCGACCGCAAGCCACTACTTACTGCGGCGTAGACGCCTTCCATATACCAGCGGATAAAGACAGCGTCGTCGTCGGCGGCGCATTTTCATCGGTTCAACGAGCCTCTTCTCAAGCGACTATCGACGCGCCTTAATTCGTTCGCCATGCTCCTTATATTATACAGCCGAGTCGAGTGCTCTTTCCTCCGAGAACGAGGCGACGCATCCCCGGCTGAATTTTTCACGCTCGCCGTGACTTTTTCTGCCTTTGTTTCGCGCGACTCTGACGTATAATACCAATTCCTGTTGTTTCATTTGCCTCTTCTCTTGACAATGAGCTTGTTTGCACTTTTGCGCGAGGTTTTTGTCCGGACGTCCCTCGTTGGTGCTTGATTGACAGTAAAGCAGAGAAGCCCCGAAGGACGTCTCGTGGTTTTTCAAATATTTCTGTATACATGTAGCTCAGCTCTGACTCGATGTGTCTTCTCATTCATCCTTGCTGGCAAAGTAACAAAACCGTCAAGAAAAGAGTAGCAGCAGCAGCAGCTTCGTCCTCGCGCTCACGCGGGAGTAAAATTAATTTCAACTTTAAATTAAGACTGGCCCGATAGCTGCAGCGCCGGCAGCTCTTTGTTGCTGCTCTTGCGTCTGCGCCGTATATAGCTAGTATAGGTATACGTATATAAGAAAGCGAGAGAGAGAGAGAGAGAAGCCGGTCGGGAGATAAACTTTTCCTCCGCAGAGGCGAGAGCTTTTGTCTAGCTATACCCGAGCTGTGTATAGCTCGACCCGGCTCGCGAGATATCTCTCGCGTCTTTTATTCGCACGGATATTTTATAATTGGAAGAGAGGGTGAGAAGCGATTGGACCAATCGAGGAGAGTGATTAATTAATGAGGGACGACGACGGTGTGGTTGTTTTATTGACGTATTTATTGATGAAACTTGAATATTTTTTAAAAGAAAGATCTTCGTTCTTTCTACCACGATTCTTATAGCTACTTGTTTACTTGCTTTGCCCTTATATCCACAGTACGTCATGCGCATCAGTATTTTTCTGCGCTGCCCCAGTAACAGGCCCATTAGCATGCTAATGCGGAGCGCGCTCAATTCAACGAGTAATTATCAAACGGCCTCACGTGTAATTACATTTCACGAGTAGCGCACATAACGAAGACCGCGCGCGCAATTCTATACCGCAAACTGTATCCCCGCGACTATATTCTGCATTCAGCGTCTATAAACTCTTCCGCTCGATAAATCCCTTCGTTATCATAATTAATTGATAAATATGCAATTATTGCTCGGCGCTGCTGCTGCTGCTTCTGCAACTTTGCCTCTTCTCCCGCCGAGAAGAGAGACAGAGAGATAGCCAGAGCTGCTATATATAGCTATATGTATAGACGAAGAGAAAAGGAGTAGTGGACCATCGGTCAATTAATCAAGATAATGAGAGCCAAGTCTCTCTTGCTTATAGGAGAGAGAGATGGGGGGGGGAGGAGGGATAAAGGGTGCCGGGGATAAAGGTGACGGCGCGCGCGGCGGAGGAAGTGGAAAGTTGCAGCAACGAGGAGTGAGAGAGAGAGAGAGAAGCGCCTGTACGAGACATCCGACACCTCGGACGAACGCGAGCGAGTTCCCGAGAGGGAGAGAGAGAGAGCGAGTGAGAGAAGCGACGAAGATACGCGACTTGGCGGTGGAGAGAACTTGGGCTAGCCTGCTTCCGGGATAAGCAGCCTAACTTGAACGGCCGCTGGCATGATTAATTAATTAGCCCGGGCTAGTTACATACACTCTCTAGTCTAGTCCGACGTGTGCGCCGGATCGATGATACGCCGGCCCGCAGTCGTGTGTGGAGTTGCTGCTTGCTCTTTATGCCTGTCCCGCATATATGTGTGTGTGTGTAGAGGTGAGCAAGGGATGGCTGATGTTGGCTGGATGTATAACAGGGGTGAGCCCGAGCAGAGTACTGGGCGAGTAAGACATCGCGCGCGTCTTTCTTCGGGCAAACTTGCCGGGATTTGCCGAAATTTTCCGCAAACCGGATATCCGCGCGTCTGTGCTGCTGCTACTTGTCGAGGGTTCATCCCTTCACTCTCTGTGTGTCTAGGATGTTGTGCGGCGAATTATGTGTTTATGACTGGATTGTCTTGGAGGATTAGTTGTGCGCGGATGGAGTTTTGATTATCGAATCTATTTTGGATTTTGGCGGATAAAGCTGCTTATTTAACGGGACGCGTGTTTGATGATACCAATTATATACATATATTTTGATGCTTGTAGATCTCAAACACATTTTCCAGACAACAGACTCTTTTCCACAGTTATGACTATTAATTGAAACGTCATTCACTCGAAAGCACTCCAGATAAACCCAACGAGTCATCTCCCTGCATGAAGTAGTAAAAGTCCAGTCTGTGTCTGACCGATGCATACAAACATCGCAGCCAGATAAGAGCCCGCGTCGTCGGTGCACACAGTCTCCTTATCGTCCTCGAGCTCACGTCAAGACCTCCTGACAAATATAAAGCTCCTCTTGTGCGTCCTATACCCCCCCGGAAGTCGAGTGCGTCCGGCCGATGAATTATAAAATCCGAGCAAACAGCGCACGTCGATGCTTATCACTGGCTCGAGCCCACAATCCTATCTTCGGCTGATCTTATCGACTGGACAAATGCGGGGGTGCGGATTCGCATCTCGTCTCGGACTCGTTTTTATGTGGCTTGGACATCACTTCGTTTTGCAGGATAGAGAGAAAGAGAAGAGTTTGATGATAGAATATTAAAACAGAGGTTTTATGTTGACGTCCGGCTTGTTGAGAGTTATATGAATGGAAATGAAATGGTTTTTCTCGTGGATTGAAAACGTAAGTACTTACTCGCGGACCTTGGGGATGTGCAAGGAACAAGTCCGAGTCATTAGCCGGTTTTCAAGTTTTAGGTAAATATTAGCGCAACGACATGCTTATCATCTAGAATTGAGTTTGCGTACTTTTCATAAGCGATTTTTTGCATTTAAAAAAAGTTCAGTACTCTAAATTCGTTGATCAGCCAGGATCACTTACATTCACTCGTCTCATCTCTCTCTCCAAGGGGATGCTTACCATAAGACACCGAGGTAAGGTTACGTCATGCAACTTGGACCCGGGCAACCTCGCGCATGCATTAGAGACTGCAGACCGGAGCACGTCACGCATTAACATAATGCTAATTATCTTGCCAGCTCATTAGCGCCGGCAAACTGTCCGAGGAAACTCACTCTCTCTCGTCTTTGGCCTTTATACCTCCTCCGAGGAGATAAGGCGAGCGCGATATTTGCGACTCCCGCACGACTTTGGTACCTGCCTTCACTATATGGTTATACTCATGGACGAGCATGTGTAGGTGTACGCAAAGTGGATTTTCGAAGGAGTGTGTAGGTGGGCTGCGGGATAAGTCACGAGGCGGTTCTGGCTGTTTATGTGGTAAAGTGGAGCTCGATTATAAGGAAAGGGGACAGTTGCTTGAGATTTTTTGTCGGTACTTAGGCTTTTCGAATTTTCGAGGTCTCTGTGGCAGGTCACTTTATTAATGGTCTAAGAGGGAGAGAGTATTGGAAAGACGACGCTGTATGCAGTCAAGGAATGAGGGAAATTATCAATTTTACGACGGTCGCTCGGTGGATGATAATTTGGCTGGCGGCTTTCCTTTGTGAAGTACTTGTTTAAGTATAAGAAAAGTCCTAGTGTTTTCAGTTAAAAGCCGATAAAATGGACATTTTTGAAAATTCTACAAATTTTTATAAATATTCTATTCCATCTGCTGCTCAACTCAATACTGTTGCATCTTCCTATTTTCGTTAATAATAGGTACTTGAACAAAATGATTGTAGTTTTTTTTTATATGTATGATAAATTAATTATTACTTCAAATAAAATCCTAAAATTCACGGTCATCTTTATGTATATTTAAATGCGTCCCACGACGTCAGCGTACAATGTACACGTTATTTTCGGTAGATTTAAGTGTACCTCACAACTTTCAAACACAGTACTTATGCTCCTCCATTATTCTATAAAACCAAACAAGCGACTTTATTAAATTGTAGTAATTATCGAAATATTTTAATTTTCTCAAGTACTGTATACGCTCTTCAGTCTTTAAAATATTTCTTACCCCGTGAAAAACTCTCGCAGCGACGCATAAACAATGTGCTCTGCGCAGTTTAAAAAAAACAAAGTCACTTTTGTATAATAATAATAAATCGGTCCGAAAAGAAAGCAATATCCCAACTATTAGCTTCTCGCACATCCCACATAAACATTCATCCAAACACGATTCCACATTTGATTTACGCCGATCCGTCCCATATAGAACCATTACTCCCCCCGCCCCTCATCCCCAGCTTGAGAAGTCCGATTATCAGTTCTCGCGCGAGCGATGATTTTTTATATATGAATATAGGTACCACAGGCCTGCGGAACGCACGAGTCTATATATATACATCCAGAAGAGAAAGAAGAGAAGGGTGCGCTCGCGCGCGCGGCAAAGAATACATTATTTCACCGCGCGTTATTACGAGAAAAGAGAGGATTTCTTTTTATATAGAGAGACGAGAGAAGGAGAAAGAAGCGGTGCGCGCGTATGCAAAAAGTCTACGGTAAGTTGAACGTTCGAGGCCCCCTCGCGGCGTAATAACCGTAAAGTAGTCGATCTGCCACCTACGCTGTCTCTCTCTCTCTCTCTGTCTCCCTTGTGGATATGCGTGTGTATGTATATATTCGAGAGGGGGGACAAGGGGTGTGGGTGAAGTCGGAGGAAAAAGGAAGCCGAGTAGTGGTAGTCCCTCGGAAAAATCATGGCTTTACGCGTCGAATCGCGTATGCATATAAAACGGAATGACTTCACTTAATACCGCGCATTTCTTTTCTCATGCAAATTTTAACGCGCGCTTTTCCACGATGCCGTGTAATTGACACCGGTATTAACGGCCGTGGATCTTTCCTCTTTTTTTCAGCGGCCTGATTGTTATGCTACTCGAGTTTTTATGCTTCTGATTTATGTTTTTTTTTATTATGATTGCGTTTTGCATTTTAGAGATTTTCATATACTATCGTTTTATGCCCAATCGCAAATTATTTCTGCTATGGGCATTGCTTGAAAGTATGTTGTACACGCGTGTCTTACCATATCATTTCATCACCGAGTATACATAATTGTACGTAAATGTAACACGCGACGAGCGTAGAGTCCGATTTTATATTCGCTTACGGTCGTAAAATTAACACTTTATGCATACGGAGTATTGAGAAAATGTGTAAGATTTGACTTTTTTGTACTAACAATACTTGAATGCGTAACTAAATATAAAAAATAAAAAATACTGATAAAGCCATTTTATCGTTTCTAATTTCGAAATTTAATAATTTTTGTATACCCAAACAAGCTGACGCTGTCGTAAGGAAATATAATTTTATGAACTTATAGTTGTTTATTTTGAAGTATTCGGTATATGTGGTTTCATAACTTTATTGTCCTATTCCAGATGAATATACGCGTATACACCACGAATTCGAAATACGAAGAAGAAAAGTTTCTACTACAAGAAAGCATACCGTTGTGCAAAGATAGCCCTCACCGTCACCTTCACGGCAAAACTCCAAATTTCCAAGTGTGTTAAATTACACACACAAGTGTGTTGCTCCCCATTTAAATACACTGTCA
>UCOJ01001270.1:0-36331 GCA_900474305.1 Cecidostiba fungosa | reverse complement strand
CGCACGCACTCTCTCTCTCTCTCTCTCTCTCTCTCTCTCTCTCTCTCTCTCTCTCTCTCTCTCCATCCGTCGAGGGAGCGAAAAGAATGCACAGCTGCGGCGGCGCGACGGAGAAGAAAACGCGCGCTAGTCGCTGCCGACAGGAGTAGGGAAGCGGCGGCCGTACAGTGTATAGTGTCAAAACGTACACACAGTGCGCGCCAGTCTCCGCTGGATCGTCGTCGTATCTGCAGCTATATCCGCGGCGCGTGTATATGTATACGTAATACACAGACAGAGACATTCCGTTGTTGTTTCCTTCATCTCTATTTCGATTTTTCGTCGAGACAATTTCGCGAGTGTCAGGATCAAGTCAACGACTATTTATTCCTACATTATAATAAATAGAGGATACACACGGAGGTAAGAGAGAATACTACGCTGTATATACATACATGTATACCTACGTGCTAAGGAAAGTATGCGGGTAAATAGCGCGTGCGTGCGAAACGAAAAACGCGAGCGGGAGCCTTATCTGTCCAATGGCATTTCTGGTGGTATTCGTCTCCAGTAAGTGTCTCGATTGTAGCGTTTTCTGCTCCGAAATGTAATATCTGAGGATCAATATGCAGCGCGAAAAGCCTAAATAAATAAAGCGCCGTCAGAGAGGAGAGAGAGCGAAGGAATGCACGGCTCTCCGCCCGCGCTCTCTCTCTCTCTCTCAGTCCCCGCCACCCCCTTTTTTCACGCCGCACCGCATTCCTCTATCGATTCGCGCCGACGACGGACGTGATAACTCTCTCTCTCTCTCAAGAAGATGAGGATAATAATGGTTTTTTGGGGAATTATTTTTATACCCATAGAGTGTATCTGGTTATTTATTGTTATAGGCGTGCGATAATGCGGCAGTTATCAGTATATTATGATGATTCGAACGGTTGAGTACGAGGTGTAGCGAGATAAGAGGTGTGTTTGCGTCTTCCTGGTTGTCGCGAAGGTTTATAAATTGTGATTTTTTCATCGACGTTGCGATTTATCGTTGAGTTTTATATTTTGACAATATTTAATGCAGGGTTCTGTTTTATCTACACACTCGGTTTCGTGATGCGGGAAAGAAATTTCTTAATAAAATTAAGCTTTGAAAAATTGAAAATACTCGAAAGTGTCACAACGTTCACACGAACGCCTTTTTGTATCTGAACAGATTTGAAGCGAACCGATGGTGTTATTTTTGCGTGCGTCTGACAGAATCTGCCTGCCGCATTCTTTCCAAGAGATTGAAGAGTATAGCTAGTTCTAGAGTAAAATAACGTGCTTGATTTTTTCTTTTACATTAAAAAATAAGCGTCTATTTAAAGCGCATAACGCTCTGAATTCCAGGCATGATTCACGAAATACTTTATTATCGCTTTAAACAATATTATAGCAACGACGGGAATGCCCAGCTCATGCTTTAAGAAAAATCTTTGAGCAGTGAATCACTTTAAAGCTTAAATTAAAAACCAAGCAATCGCTCAAAACCTCAAAATTCGGGGTCGACGAGCTCGACACATGAAAAATGCGACTGGACTGGCCACGTCGTTTTGTTTTGACCGTCCTCCGTGCGGCGTCGACTCAGACGACAAGAATTTTTTTCGAGTTTTTCGCTCCTTTTTCATTCGTCATATCTAAGAAATTCACGCGTACACCCAAGCCGTCTGGTATTCTCGTGACGTCCGCCAACTTTTAGGAAGCGTGGGATACGTGACGCTCTGTCTCTTTGTGGTGGTCTGCGTGAAAATAGACCAGCATTTTTCGTCGTCGAATATCGATATGGAGAGACACTTTTGATTGTTTTCTTTGGGAAAACATTGATTTGTCTTCAATGTTAGCAGCTTGTTTTTATTGGCAGTAATCGCGTGTTTGTATGTATGTACGTGTATGCTCGTGTTTCTCAAAGTCGAAGTATAATATTAACGTTTACTTGCATTATTATATATTTAAATGTGTTTGCGACTGCGTTGAATTTCTATTACATATTGTATTAATAACACAAATTATTGTCTTTTCTCTGAGTAATGATAGAATTGTTGGCAATAAAAGTCGAGATAAAATCAGAATTCGATATTATAAGCGTCTCGTAAATCTTTTGGCCGATCGAGAATCTGGAGCGATGCGCTCGTTAACTTGTTTAACATTGAAAATCTTCTGCGCCTTCTGTTGCGCGGGAAATTCAAAGTGTGTTATAATAATCTCAATTAAGTCTTTGAGACACCACGTATAAGCATTCTCCATCAGGCAGAAAAAACGCATCAACTCCTCCGCGCTCGCTTTCCTCGAGGCTTTCCTCGCAAAATCGATTACCAGCGTAATAATCGTCGTTGTTTTTCGAACCGACACGTGCTTTCCTTCGCTTTCTCGACATCGTTTTTTCCTCGCGGATTATCTGCCGTCGATAAAACTCGCGACTTCTCCACCTCGTGCATATTTTGTTTCTTCCTTGAGAGCTCGAAAAACACTTTCACGTCGTTTTCCCGGGAAACAGGCGAATCGCCCTGAATTTTTATATATACCTGCAAGAACGATTCATTTACAAGTGTTTACTTTTTACGCCGCACTTTCTCTGCTCGAACTTTTTCACTTTCTCAGGCATTTTCCGCGGCTAGTTTCCGTTGTGGATAATAAATCTGTGCTCGTTGGCGTGGCTTACGAAGTAATTTTGTCGAATTTATCGTTACAAAAAAAACTACATCCATTTTTTTCGCGAGACGAATTGGAGACAGTTTTTCAAAGGCAGAACTACGCTTTCACCGAAAAATCCTAACTTAATTAAATTTAATGCGGCGAATACTCGTTTTGTCGATCAAAAATGCCGAGTGACAAATGTAGCAATTGATTTCATGCGCGGAAGCCATGCAAGGATTCTCTTGACGTCAAGACACAGAAATTAAAGAATAGCTCGGTCGTATGCATTGTATATGTATATGTACAACATGTAAGATAGAAAACACGTCGCTATACTATAATACACACGTGAGTCCTAATGAAATTCCTTCGCTTTGAGAATCATCAAACCTCGTTTACGAAAACAGTTATTAACGTAGAATGAGACTATTTACATTACAGTGCGTGACGAAACATGTGGTCGAAACAAAAACAACACTGTCCAACTGTGAACCTTGACGATAATCAAAAAATGATGTTGAATAGCTTACGCTTGCATTATTATCAACTCGAGTTATATTAGGTTTGCGGATGAATGACCAAAATCATCATAAATTTTTTTTCTCGCTTCGAATTCCTTCGGAAAACGAATTTCGTCGCTAATCCTAATCGCTGCTTGCGATCGCAACATACATTTACAAACATCTTGTCGGATTTATAAGCTCATACACCTAAATATACAAACGATCTCGAGAAAATTCCCTGCATTCCAGCAGCCGCGTCGAAATTGAAGAAGACCGCGAGATGGAAAATAAACGCTTGTGATGCAACAAGATGCGACAATAAGCGAGACGTTGCTAATCGGAACGCTTGGAAAAATTCCGAAAAATCATGTCGTGAATAATATCGGAGCTGTGTTTTTCCTTTGCGAGAGCGTTATAATTACATAGAGCGACGAGCGTTTGAAGAATGTTTCTCTTCGCAAGTGACTCGTGCGCGCGCTGTCCGAATGAATAGTGTAGCGCGCAATATAAAACAAATTCAAATCCTAAAACGTGCAAAAATGCGGTTACGTAAACCGCTCGTCTGTCTGCGGCTATCCTTGAATTCCTAATATCGGGAACGAATTTGAAGAATCCCGCGAGATGCTGCAGGAGAAGCTTGCATGCATTATTGTTTTTAATCAATAACTGCGGAAGTCATTTCAATTTTTCACAGTAGCGTCAAGTGCAGTGAACTATATGACCAATGAAATCGCCTATTATGTATAAAAAAATCACTTTATTATAGTCAGATGCAGGGGACTTTTACGAAACAACATCATAATATAAGAGAGCCGTCGGTTATCACGCGGACTTTCCATTCCCCGCGCATTCCATCGTCCGAAAAAGCATCATCCTTCCTCCCACACAGAAAATCCACCTCTCCAGCAGAACCGACATCGTATACAGCTATACATACAAGTATACACGAACGGACATGATCGAAGAAGTAGGAGCTGCTGCTGCTGCTGCTGCTGCGAGTGTATATAAGCTCCGAGAGAAGGAGAAGGGAACGCGAGAGAGTCGAGAGCGAGCGCGCGCGCGGGTGAGGGGTCCGCATTCCACAGACAATGTCACGTTTTTTTAATCCCCGTTTTACTCTTATTTGCCGGAGCGCCGCCGCCACCGCGAGCTCGATGTAAGTAGTTGTGTACACCGCGTGTAGATTCGTGTATAATATATACTTACTTATATTTATAAACTATCACTGCGGCTCTGTTCTGCATATGCGATACACGTTGATGGTGCGCGTTTGCTTAAGACGTAAAGAAGTGTATTGGATGGCCCATTTCTCTCTCTCTCTCTCTCTCTCTCTTTCTGCCATTAGATTTTCACACGCATAGCTTCGAAACTTTCGGTGCTCTCGTTCGAAAGTCCTGCAGTAGCATCAGCGACTATATAGGTATACGAAGCGAATTCCTGCACTTTTTCGCGCCCAGATGTTTATCTCCGCCCTATACTCCCTCCGGGCTACCGGACTTGGTTTCGTTTTCAGTCTGTTGTATATAGTTGGCGAGTTTTTTTCCTGCTCCGGATTTTGCAGCAGCGCGAAGCATAGTGCGGTCGTTACATCACGTGGTGAAATTTCGGATGAACTAGTTGCTGCTTCTATAATTTGTCAATGATCGATGATATACAAGTTGCGTGAAAAGTTTATGGATTTATTGCGACACAAAAATTGCGCGCGGTATACAAGAACTCTGATGGAAAAGCAGTAAAAAAGCTCACTTTACGGCTATATAGCCTCGAATATTACCAAAGCGACCTTGACGCCACGCGGATCTTTGGAAATTCATCAACAATAAAACGATTTTTAAAAAAAACTCGTTAAACCATTACTGGCATTCCGTGCGTTACGCTAATATAGAGAAATGATTTTTAAAAACTTTCAATAACAAATTACTACATCATTATTTTCTTCTCGTTTCAGGAAAAAATAAATCCGTCGATCCTCTCCCACGGTGCACGTGTATAACTTCCGGGGGCTGAAGCAGCAGCAGCAGCATCAGGCGAAGCGGAAGAACAAGAAAGCATCAGTCGAAGGGAAGGAAAAGATCCACCGGTAGGAAGAGGATGTCCGCGGTCGAGAGCGCTCTCGACGTCCTCTCCAGGGCCGCTACCATGGTGCAAGGTCTGTTATAATTTTTTTTTCCCACATTCGAAACAAGTTTCGATGAAAAAAAAAAGTTTAATTAAGAAAGGCTCACGTGCTTTCTCCATGACGCAATAGGCACTGAACAATATACGCCGGACTTTCTATTGTCAAAAAATAAATTTCTCATCGTCGTGTATATCGAACTCGACAACAATGTAAATACACACACAGCACACAGACTGTTCGTGTATGCTCGGCACGTGACGTTATGGTATGTAAATGACGTAACGCCGCCCCTATTTGAATTTCAAATTTTCATGGCTAAAAATGTAGGTCCGACCCAATCGCGTATACCTAATATACATAGTCGGACAAGCCGATAACTCGACGTATTTTTTTTTTCTTTTCTATCGACTGGCGCCGCCGTTGCTACTCGTCTTTATAGACGAAAGAAGAAATTAAAATTATTCTTTTTGCTTGAAACGATCGACCCGCACAATTAGAATATATTATATACGGCCCAAAGCGAAAGTTCATAGTCATATACTGATACAGTAGCTCGTGCGAAGGCCGACGACAAAGACTGCGCATTTTTTTATGTGCTCGCGAAGAAAGTATCGCCGCGCAGGTGATGTTCGTAAAAGGTGGCGTTATATGCACGAAGCATCACCCGCTCGTTCCTTCTTTCGTTTTCTTTCTTTTTCCTGTGTGTAATACTCCTTTGTCCGTACGAGAATTTACCTGAAAATTCCGTGTCGCTGCTGGGTAACTGTTTATCGTACACACAGACATGGCTTTAATATCACACTCTGTCCGCTAGTTGCGCGTTTAACGAAAAACAAACGATCGGCTGTGATTTATATACATATATTACGCTAAACGGTGTTTGCGTTGAAACGAATTTTCTTCTTAAACCAAAAAAATTGAACCTTATTCATAATCAAAATTGCTCGTTGAACGAACGAGTAAATAAATGCTTATAAAAAGTCTCTTCTCGCTGAAATCTCTATTGCCAGACGATACGATAAAGCGGTTCAGAGGTTATATTACATATATAGGTATATATATCTATGTATAGTATATAAGGCATATCCGCGTTCCTGCGACTGCGCCACGAGAAAAAAAAGTGTATAAAGGGAGCAATCGTTTCGGACTTTCGAACGTCCCACTGACAGCTGCTCCGCCAAGCGAAAAAAAGCGAACTGTATTATGGCTCTTCTCGCGTTGCGTTGCGTACACGATGCATAAGTATCATTTATCGTGAAATATCAGAGTGTGCAGATAGGCTGTTGTACTTATTGTATACCTACCACTCGAATATTTTATTAGCCGCTTGTTTTGAAAACACGACGAGCTTGTGCTGCCGCTGCTACAATACATAATAATGTATAGAGTGTGTGTATATATTATACATATCTGCGCAAGCGTACTTGACCTTGACGCGATAAGAACCTTATGCATCGTCCCCTCCACCGATCAACAAATACTAATACAAATATCGAAAAATAAAAAATGTAAAAAGATTGCGATTCGATGTATAATATATAGAAAAACATGATAGGTACTTCCAAAGTACCTATATAGAGCGAAAAGGCGAAAAAGAATCTCACAAAGAAATCCGGTCTCTCTCTGTCTCTCGTCAAATACGAATCGCGCGCCCACATTCCGATGAAGCGACGCGATTTCACGCCCGATTAGATAACGCGCTCTTACTCTGTTATACGTTGATTTTAGGATCCTTCGAGAGCCAGCTCGTATATGTGTATGTGTACATATAGACCTATACGTGCGCTAGCTCTTGCGCGTCTTTCAGGAAATTTGCAGCCGCGACTGTAGAATTCTATTTCGATCTCGCGACGTGCGAAATTCCATTCGCGGCGCGAAATCTGTAGGGGTATACACGATGTCGCGAGGAATTTCAATGCTGCTCGAAGCGATTTTTTATTTTGCTTCAATAAGTGTCTATTTGGGACGGCGATGCGAATTTTGGCAGCGGGGGCTAGTTGGGAAAAATTTACGATCTGCACTCAGAGAGAGAGCGAGGTATAATTGGGGATCTTGCCTGAAAATAACGTACTTCATCTGCAGTAGCGCGCGTTAAATATTTGGACGAGCTCTCGGATATATGTACATTGTGTAGACGCTTGTATCGACTGAATTCCACGTGATAATTGACGTTGCCTGTTGCTTATTTTTCAGTGTTTCGAATATTTAAATTCTAATCTTGATGATTATTTTATCAAACACATCGCAGTCACTCGGTTAGAGCCGCCGAAAACAAAGCATCATCCTTCCACTATACGCACTATACACTATACGCACAAACACAAGCCGTAAACCGAAAAGATCCCAATCTCCCTCTCCACACACTGCTGGTTATACATACTCCTCTTTCTCTCGCTATACACAGAGCATAAGGCAGCAGCAGATGTGGGCACGCGCCATTTGGCCGAAAATCGAGGCATTCCATGCTATACACAAGCTTCGGCCCATTTTCCAAGTCTGAAGGAGGTATGCCGGGAATTCCTCCGACTGATGGACAATGGACATGTATAACATATATATTATGGGATGACGACGAGCGTTTTTCTGCGTTTTCTTGGGGATTGATGCGGTGTGCGGTTATTGGTTACAAATAAACTTTAGATGCTTGCAATCCGCGAAACGCCACGTGTAAAGAGGCCGACTTATCGGAGTAGCCTATAGCGCGGCTGCAGATAATGCATGTATCCATACGTGAGTTAGTCTACAATAATGCTCGGACGGCGTTAATTTTACGATCGTGTTCCTAAATTTAAAAGCGCTATCTCGTGTAAAATAATTATCCTCGGCGCACAAGAGTTGTATAGGTATCCACTTTCTCCAAACTTTTTGATCGCTAGATAAAAGCTGCGACTAAGATCGACTACTTATATACTCCTTTTTTTATGCGAGATGCATCACACGTTCATCGAGAAAACTGCTGCTCGGAGTCCTTGGGAAGCCCGCGTAAACACGATGATGTCAGGTTGTTCGAGTTGAGAGCGAATTTTTCAAAACTCTTTTAAAATCCGTCTCGTCGGTGCTTAATCCAAAAGAATAACGTCCAGCAGCGTAGTATAGTATACAAAGCGACTGCCATAAATCAGCGCATCCTTCGAATTCCACCCCCATCTTCCACAACCCTCTTCCAAATTCCACGAGGATGACATATCCTCAGCCGGACGCACAGTATAATAATAAGAGCATATATCCATCAGAATAATATATATACAACTCGCGCGATGTGTGTGCATGTATACTTTTATATAAAAATACATTACACGCGCTTGGAGCTCGAAAATTTCTTTCACACACAACCGGCCGCGAGAAGGATTCCACGGCGGCTCGGAATTCCGAGCTCCGGCTGAGCGAGAGCATAAAGAAATGGGTCGACGCCGCGCGCGATCCTGTCGTCTGAAGTCATCCTCTTTCTCTCTCTCTCTGTCTCTCTTGTGCACGCGCCACAATGCTCGACATTGTGCGTCGTCGTATTATGCGGTGTATAGATATACATATATATAGGTATTGTGTCTGTGTAGAGAGAGAGAGGTATAAAGGTGATTGGTGAAGTTCGAAGGTGTGCGCCGAGAGCAAAGTGTATGAGCTGCGGACGTTATGTGCTCGAGAAAGAGTATATAGCGAGAGCGGAGCGATGGTATGTCGAGGGTCAAACCTGTTCCGAATACCGCGCGCGCTTTTGCGTCCGCGCGAGAGAGATCGAGCGGACGCGAGCGTAGTCCGCGATTTATTTATGCCGCTGCTTTCTGAGCATTGAGCAGGAATCAGAGTTTTTCTTGCTCAATATATTAGGGCTTTCTTGCGTTTTGAAAGGAAAATTTCGGCAAATAAATGAGGTATGAAGTTGGCATTTCTTTTTTATTTGAAAATGCTTAATTCTTTACTTGTTAATGCTGTTATAGTTTCGAAATTTCCCGCCTAAATGTGTGCAGTCCATAACATCAGCTTCGTCGATAAGTGATCGGGCTTACCACGAGATTTACATTACCGACGCGCATTACCCCTGAGCTAGCAGATTTCTGCATTATCACGCTCATATGATAACGAGCTCGAGTAGGAAACTGCAGAATTTATTTTTCTCAAATTTTTTAAATGTTTATTTGAATTTTTAACTCCGTGTACTATTTATCAATATTTTGTACTTTTCGTTAAATTAAATTAGCAAGATATACTATAACTAAGTCGTCGCTAATCAAACGAATTGCAAAAGAATCATTAAAAAGGATCGCGATAAAAAAAAGTGCACTGCAACCTCACGGTAACAACACAGCTCTATTCTTCCTATCGAGCAAATTTGTCAACGCCTTCCGCGTAAGGGACAATCAGTCGGGCTTTCCACGTACGTGCTTTGTACACGAGTCTCGTTATATTATACGTACAAGTGCACCCGACTCTTGTCTTTTATCATCGCTCGCTGCATCAATGTCGCATCTTAGAAAAATGATTGGCTAAATCCATTCCGTGTACACTTTGTTTAGCTTCCGATTGTTTTATGTTCTTTTTTGGGTATAGACTGTTGGCCAATGTCGTTCCGATCACATCAGCGTCTTTATTTCCTAGTCGAGGATACTTATCTGTATGCGTTTCGTAAGTCTAGCATAAAATTTACAAAATCAACTTCTTCGCCACTGAGACTCTGCATGTTTTGATTGACAGGCTTGAGAAGTGACATAAATCACGATGCACCGGGCAGTTGAAATTCCAGCGTCTCTGTGAAAAATGACCAACACGATGGATATCTTTTTTTTTGCATTCCTCTGCAAAAATCTTCCCGACGCTTATATCTCTTAATTTAATATCTCTTCATAAGCGAAGATTAGCGGCAATTTATGTAAAATCCGCGCGTACTAAATTTCAGAAGATTACTACCCGCGCGCGAGCGAGAGAGAGAGACAAGAGCTTTACTCGCATCGTCTTCATAATCGCAAAACAAAGATCGAGAGGAAAAAGGTATGATAAAACCGAAATCGGTTTTTTAAAAAATCCCTCTAATGTTCCCGCCATAAATTTCGAGACTCAGATTTTAAATGCTTGAATAGGAAAACACAAGTGACCGGACGAGTTTTTTCTCCCGGATTACAGAATGTTTATTGTTCCTCGATTCAGAAATATTATCCAACGCTGCATGAATGAATCAGGGGCCTGCTTAGTGAATGAAAAAAAAAGGATTCGCATATCAAACACGAAAGACCGGATGGAATAATAATAGCGTCGCCGAATTTTCGAGAAGAAGACAATCGAAATTTTCTAATCGAAGAGAGACTGCGGAGAGAACCGCGAAGAAGAAAAAGATCTGACGGAAACGATCGGGATATAGAGAGAGAAAAATATCGAAAGCGAAAGAGGAGAGAGACGCCGCGAGAGAGAGAGAGAGAAGGTGGGGAGATAGAGGAGAGGAGAACGGCCCCGCGCGATGAATGAATGAACTCGCCGCGACTCACTGAAGTCGGCGAGTCGCGCGCGAGTCCTCCTTCAAAATCCAGCTCTCCGCGAGAGAGTCCAGTGTGCACAGTTCTCTGCAGTGATACTTGCTCAATTTATAATAAGACCGATCGATTATGGTGAAGTGCATTTAGTCCGTCAGTCAATTTGTAGTTGGATGTCGTCATGGAGATCTCGTCGAGGCGACCGGGACCAGGTCTCTGGCAGCCCTGGCTCAAGCCGTCCTACAGAGGTACGTTCGCACAGGTTGAAAGAGGATACTCGACGGCGTTGTTGTTTGCCAGGAGAGGAGAGCAGACGCAGAGCGCGTGGGCAGAGCGCCGGCGTCACTTTCTTCTTCTTCTTCGCGCCGAAGCGTCCTTACGTTTCGATTAATTTTCGAATAACAGTTTTATCAACTCCTAGAATTTCGCAGTATTATATCTACGATTATATCGCCACTCGAGATACGATCTTTCTCTCACTCTCTCGCTCTCGATCACGCCAAAGAATTTTCACCGTCTCCATTGCGATACCTGTGTATATTATACTAAGAGCGAGAGCATCAGGCATCTTCTTCGTGGCCTTGATTTTTCTGCCGACTATAAACCTCGATTAAGTGAAAAGGCGATATTGTCGTATCGGCTATGCTTTTTTCTACTGTCGGTCCATTTCCAATCAGGCTACACTTTTTTTATTGTTACCGATTTTTGCCGATCGTCGTGCTTATCTCGCGCGAGAACGCACGTATCGTTCCGAGAATTCGCAATATCAATCGAGAGCGATACACGTGATAAAATATTAAAATCGCTTTTCAAAAAGCCAGCTCTTGGGAGAAGAAAAGGGTGAAACAAAAATCGAGCGCATCCTCCCTCCCTCCCTCCATATTATCCATCGGTCCATTCATCGTTCGCTGGTTCCGCTCTCGCTCAGCCTCCGAAAACCTGTTTGCCTCTCACGGCTATTACGCACTTCCTGCCCGGCGCTGCTGCTCTCGGCTCTCTACACACGCATATAGGTGCCGATATACAGTCCTGGGAACTGGACTGGTTTTCCATAACACCCTGTGGAAGGGTTCGCTCATTCATTAGTGATTCGGAGAGCCATCCTATATGCTCTCGATATACGTAATTTGTTTATCGTATATAGAGTTATTTATTTGCCCAAAGTCTTATTATAGTTTGAATAATTGTTTTTAACGTTATTAGTCTCGGGTTTCGTCATCGACCCATATATATGAATAAATGAATATGCATGTATTAGCTCATCGTCGTTCTTCTAATTGATAATTGTACGCTTCTTCGCGTTCTTTGAAGAATTCCCTTCGCTCAATCGTGCTTTATCCGTCTCTATAGGAAAAAATTCTAAAAAAAACATCGATTAGTAAATACTTCAAATCGAATTCTTTTACTCCCGCTTATCTCGCATTTCGGGATAGCTCTCATTTTTTTTCTGAATAAACTTTATCGAGCGTAATACGTACTTGAAAATCTTGCAATTTCTCGCTAATTCAAGCAGACGGTTTATCTTCCGTCTCGATATGAGCTGACAAATTTTAGGAAACGTTATCTCAGTGAAATAAATAATGATAGGAAGTTCTATAATTGGCTATAAGCGAGACACACACACACATGTTACGCCAGACACGGAATTTCACCAGTATAATTCGTAAATGCGACTGTTCCTCGATTAATGTATAGATAGAAGTTTCAAAACTGCAGAATATTTTTTAAACGAGCGATCGATGCACAATATCACAGCTAGGCCAAACTCTGATGGTTCATATACCAAGTATATATACATATGTGCATCGGACAAAAAGCGCGAGACGCATGACTTATTCATGAGCGTCTCGCGCGAAAAAAGCTGGACGACACGACATTGAGCCGCGACTTTTTCTCATAGTACATATCTGGTGTGCGTTATTATATATTATGTATATATACTTACGACAAAAAAGCGCGTAATTTATGCCGGCGAAGGTTTCGGTCGCGACAATAATATGCATTTGTGGCCATGTGATATGTTGAGGTTGCTTCGCTCATCGAAGTGTGCAGGCTAATGAGAAGAATTAATGCATCACGTGCAGATGATTTCATAGTCTAGCGGGCCCTGCGAGATTCATTTCTCCGCTATGTTTTTTTTTAGAAAAGACACAATTGCATTCCGATCATTCTTCTACAAAGTCTATATCAAATCACAAAGGCATCATACATCGCATCATTCTTCTTATAGCAACTTCTCGAAAAATAAAAGAAAAAGCTAACTGAAAATTTTTGCTTGTTCTGATTTTAGCAGAAGAAAGGCCAAAGGCAACGAGTCTGCACCGCAAGCCGAGCAGTGCCTGGCGCAAGGAGCGCAGGCGTGACCCTATCCAGAGCGAGGCTTTGGACATGTCGGCGGCTCGTGTACACAGTCGGCCCAGCGTTATCGTACCCACGACCGCTGCGCCACAGCCTGGACTTCATTCGCCTGAGAATCACGCCGAGTTTCTTACTGGTAAGTTTTTTGGCTGTCGAATAATAATTTTAATGCAAGTTTGTGGTTGAGACATCTGAAAAGTTTTGAAATTTTTATTTCTATACTGCTCTCAATTTATTATACGTTTCTACATTTTAAAAATCTCCTGAAAAAAAAAAATTCCATGCAATAATATGATTATCTTTTATTTCTTGTGCAGGAGCAACGACAGAGGACACAGCAGTAACGCCAACGGCTAGTGCGACTCCTTCGGCGGCGACGCGAGGCCAGCGTACGGGGATGAGGCAAGCCGGGGTGGCCAGCGATCCCGCGATAGACGAGCACTTTAAGCGCTCCCTGGGACTCAAGGACTACGCGGCTGTCTTCAACGCCACCACAACCGACAAGGAGACTGGCCTCAGTGGTTAGTATACATTTATGAAGAAAAAAGATTTTTATTCAATTTCGTTTTTTATATCAACATAATGAGAATAAGAGTATAAAAGAAGAATCCTTTTTGAAAAGCTTCTTCTGAAAAAAGAGAACCACCCAAAAAGTCCCCGCATGCGTATATTCAGTTACGCTCGTATCCGCACCCGTATGCACATAGGTACTCACCAGCCTCTTCTCTCTTTCCAGTGGACGACCACTTCGCCAAGGCTCTGGGAGAGACATGGACGAGGTTGCAGGCGACCAGTCGAAGCAAGGACTCGACATAACTTCCGCCTCTAGAGCTTCGTCTCCTCCTCTTCTTCTTCTTCTTCTCTCTACTCGTCTACCACGTCATTCATATCTCAGATGTGCATCATCTCCTCGCTCATCGGTCCTACTCTTCCTTTTATATATTGTATATGTGCGCCTCTATGTACTCCGACGAACACTGTTCGCGCGATACTGATATGCTATATGTGCTCCGTCGCGAGACGAGGCTGCGGGACGTCGACGCTCTCTCCATATCTCGACGATACTTTGTGTAAATAGATATTTTTCTTCGCGACACACGTACGCACCACCGCAGTAGATTATACGACGCTGCTGCAGCCGTATATTTAGTTTATTTATTCGGATCCTGTTATCATTAATTAATTTTATTATTATTAGTACTACTGATGATTGATGATGATACTGAGGATTTTATTATATATATATTATATATTATGATTATTTTTATTGTATTATTTTAGTCGGCGAATTTCTACGATCATCATCACGCAATTCTGTATATCGGTATATACACGACGTTTTCATTTTAATTTTTATTATTAATGCCTTAATTCCTCGCAAGTCTGCAATACTGTGCATATTATACGCATTGATACGACGATGATAATACAGCGTGCGCGGCGAGGAGGCGCGAATCGCCGCGGCCGCACACCTGAAACATAATTAAAGCAAACAAGATAATAGAGTTAGATTTATATATTGTACGGCGATAAGCATTGTAACTTGTAATTAGTCGATATTAACTGATTGTTTGTATTGAGAAGCGATGAGTCGCGATAACGGATTATTATTATAAATATTGTGCACGTTATTCGAGTGTAATGATATGCGCGTTATGTCCGTTGTACGGAGTTTAAAAGTGCGAGAGACGCCATCAGTCTCTCGAATAAAACGAACGTTCCTGTATCACTTAAAATACAATCTCTGTGTCGGATTTTATTGAAAACCTCTTGAATTAAAAATACCATCCTACAAGTCGACTGCACACAGTCATCAGTTGATACTTTAAGAAGAGTAGTACTGATTTCAAATGGTGCTAGGCGCTTAATCGGTAACCCCAGCACGCACCGAAGTCAGTACCTCTGCTATCTTAATTCTTCATTCGCGCAGTACATGCACAACCCTTTCGATATCGACCTTCGCAGCACCTGTTATTACCGGCCGTCCTTTCGCAACCGACTGTACACTCGATCGAAGCGCGATATCGGTTTTCATGCGGGCATTTTTTCTCCTCTGCGTCTCCGTGTGTGAAAAACAACGGCGGCGCAGTCCTCCATGCAGCAGGATATGTCTGGACTTACATTTATGTAACGAAAATGACAGATAATAACGAAAAATATCGAGTTACCATACCGCGGTGTGACATAATTATCAGTATACACGTCTCACCACGCTTGACTCGTAACTACTGAAGCTAATTCGAAGATAAATTCTAGAAGGCAATAAAACAAACGAAAAAAATTGTACTACGTGTTTTCAAAACTTACGAAGCGTCCATTCACTCGCGGCTCTCCATTCAGCTCAGCGCATCCTTCGAGCAAGAGAAGGACTTAATTCCCGGTGAGCGGACACGCCGGCAACACGACGAGCAAAAAACTCACCCTCGTCGAAGCTTTCTCCGACTAAGGCCCGCGACAGACTGTCCCAGCAGGCCTCGGGATGGCTTCCTATATGCCGTCGGCCCTGTTCACGTCGGCGTAAACGGTAACCCGATCTTGGAGCTGCTGCTGCCGCTGCCGCCCAGCCTCGAATATAAGTACCCGATGTCGCTGAGGTAATCCCAGACGGACGGGCGTAACTCAAGCTCGTTCTGATGCAGCTCTCTCTCTCTCTCTCTCTCTCTCGCTCTTATCCTGTGAGGATGTATACATGTGCAGTCTTCTTGAGAGAAAGAGAGAGAGGTATAGCGACACCCCCGTTTTCCTTTTTGTCTTCTTCGACGCGTCCTGCTTCCTATATTATAATAATGTATATGTGATTCTTTTTTTTGCAAACAATGCGGGGACTCTGTTTTCGCCGGAGATATTCTGGAGTTTCCTCGGGTAGCGTATGAGTTTTCCGTTACGCTCGTGACGATAGTAAATGTAAAAGCGAAATTAGAGATGAGACTCTTGTCGTTGGGTTCGGAAGCGTGAAGCGTCGTGTGATACGCCGTTAGACGAATTATTATCAGAACGAGTTTGTCTTACGATGGTCTGCAGGATTAGATTCTGTTTATGAAGATATACGTGTTTGCTAATTTATGTCTCGAGAAAAAACGAATGACAATTGAATTGATCACGGCAAAACAAACAGGGCCTTTCACTACTTAAATTTTCGTCAATCATCAGACTTCGAGCTTTCTTTATTATGAATGTTTCGAATGACTAATAAGTATAAGTATGTGACTCGACAGACATCGACAATCGAAATAGATTTTTAAAATACTCACCCCCGCACACACCAGCGCAATCACTCCTCCGTATAAAAGAATACAGTACTCTATTATCTCAGCCTTATAAGCAATACAGATATCGGAGCAGCATCAGCTCGGACGTCGCGAGAGCAACTAGCGATCGGTTCTCTTCGATCCTCATCTCTCGCGATCGGCTCTCTTTGCTATTTGCTTATTTCGAGTCTCAGGCGTATCCTGTTTCGGAACGGTCGCAGCTGACCGCAGCCGAGTCATGCCGATCGCGTTGTATGTACTCGCGCGTATATGTTGTATTATTATATATACACATATAAATATATAGAGCAATGCGTGTGATAGCCACGAGAAAAAAATGTTCTATGGTCTTGTTAGCTGTGCGGCGGCGTGATGCAATTCGCGCGAGTGTTGAGTGTGCTTTTGTGCAGTCCAAATCAAGAGGGTGTAGTTAATTTTTTACTTTAATACTTATGTAAGATAGATACTAAGACACTATTGCACTGGATTAGATATAGATATATATGATGGAAATGGGAAAACAGAGAACGGACGCTAATATGCTCGTGCAGGCATCGAAATCTCCCCCGACGCGACGCGTACTCTTGCACTCTACTTTGCATGTACCTATATATATAGAGATACAGCCATTTGATCAAGATGACGCTTCGTCGTACAATTTACTTTTAATTTTGAGACTTGAGTAACAGAGCATACAATTATATGAAGTAAGCTTTTTATATTGTATGTACATCGACAATGTGTTATAACAGTAGGACAATTGATGCAGATAAAACCACAACGATAATGAAATCATCACAATTGTGAATCACCAATTTATTTACAAAGCATCGAGAGGAAATAAGGTTGTGCTCTTTACTATACTTATTAATCATACGATATAACAACATCGTTCACTAATTCTGACAAGCAACAAAATCGAGTCAAAAATTCTCCCACATTCAAAACAAAGAAAACTTCACAGAACCACCCCTCAGGCACCAAAGAAAAACACGCACAGAAACGCCACGCGCGCGCATCAGGAAAACCGACGCCTTATATATTATAATACGTTCCTCCCCCTCGAGAAAATTAGGGAAACTCCATATCACATATATATACCAGCTACACACCTATATATATTCAGAAAAAAAAATTTTTTCTCCCCTCGAGCGTGACTATACACGTGCGACGCGGTCAGTATGTGCAGTATACATATACATATATAGTACGCTTTTCCCAAAGAGGACATATGCGCCTTATTACCACGTCCTGCGCGCGCGCGCTGTCAGCCAGCCGATCGATGCCAAGCGTCGAAACGAGACGGGAGTGTGTGTGTGTGTATGTGTGTACAGGAGATCTGAATGTGGATGTTTTTGTGTATGTGGGGAAGCGCGGTTTTCTTTGGACTTTCGAATTTTTCAACTGTTTGTAATGGGCTGACATAATTAATTTGACAGTATTTTCTGTTGATACCAATTTTAGGAGGAGAAAAGTAGTTAATACTAAAGTATACTTTGTTTCTGAGTTGCGTAATCTCGATTAATTTATACATACTGGCAGTGAACAGTTGGAACTTCTTATATGTATATACACAACGGAGAAAAGAAGGAAGTAACAGTTTAACGTAGAGAAGGATTATATCCAGGCAACCCGATCCGATCAGTACGGAGTTTTGCAAAAATGAAAAAGAAATATTATTATACGATCGCGTTGCGTTCAAAATTCTATCGCAAATTAACAGTCGCATTCGTTGTCGAATCTCATGCTGAAAACGTGTTTTTTTTTTCACAAGACAACAAAACAAACGGTTATAGAATACACACACACAAAGAAGAACAGAAAGGAAGGAGAAACCGCAGAATTGTTCGCACCCAGAAAACATAATGTCGCGCAATCCTGCTCTCGATATTCCACACGAAAATCCAAACAACTTAATACTTTCAAACTCACGTGACGGAAAAAAGTCGTTGCCTCATGAGTTCACAAAATACATGTAACAAAACCAGAAGCATATCAAACTACATATATGTTGTGTATACGCAACAACAGACAAGTATAAAAGTATATAATATTCGCGCGTCGAGGCGTCGCGTCAGTCCCGCCGCCGCCGCCGCCACCGCGCGCGGCATCATGCACGCAGGCGCCGCGATTCAAAAATTCAAACCTCACCTTCGAACATATATATATCTCCTCGATACGTTTGCACACAAATATACACACGTGACAGATCGTCACCTCCTTCAACGAAACATGATCAATAAATAGAAAAAGTATCACTGAAATAAGAAGAATCGAACGAGTCGACGGGTATGCAGTGTATATAAAACAGAGACACACGTAGGTCGGCGTACGCGCGAAACAACTGGCGCGCAACGACTGATCGAGCGCGTAGAGGCCCAACATAACCGGGGGTTGCAGAGCCGCTCTCTCTCTCTCTCTCTCGTGCCCCTTTTTTCGAGTCGTCCCCCTTCCCTTCCCTCCCTTCTTCCCCTTCGTTACCCAATTCCCCCCGCTTCGATTCGCCCTGTCTCTCTCTCTCCTTTATTTCTTAAAACTATATATATAAGGGAGAGAGAGAGTAGCAGCGTGAATCATGCATATCGATTTTCTTTTGGACTCTCGGCGCGCGCGTGTGCGGATGTGTGTGAGAGACCGCTTCCCTTTCCCCTTTTTTCGAACGAGCCCCACTACTGCTATATACTCCCTTTTTCTTATATGAGAGAGAGAGCCCGGGGACAGCACGCGACGACGACCCCCTTGCTATATGTGTACAACTACTGCCGGAGCTGAATCTTTCTATTGTAAGTATATTGCGAGAGTTGAGGAACGCGGCACCGGAAATTTTTGGAAGAGGAGAAGGAGATTTGCGTGTGAAGAATTTGGCGGGGAGAGGGTTTTTTTTCGTCTTGTCTTTTCGGGGGATTTTTGCGAGACTTTTTTTTCTTGCTGCTTGAATGGAATTTCATTTGGTCCTTATGCGAATGATATTAATTTAGCTTTGAAATGATCATTATTCGAAAAATACAAAGCTTACATATTGCATATATTTTAAACTTTTATTCATTTGACTTGAAATAAAAAAAATTATTTCTAAAACGCCTCCATTCTTTCCTAATGCACCAACAGCAGCCCTACACACGTCTCACCCCCTCTCAGACGCTGCAGCAGAATCCCATCCAAAAAGCAGCGCCGCAAGCAGAAAATTTCAAACTTCTCTCTCTCTCTCTATGCATCTCGAAACGCGGCCACTTCAAAAGTACCTATACACCAACCCACTCACTCTCTCAGCGCAACAATACCGTCGGCGCGAGCGAGCGCGACGTCGCAGCATCCGCGCCGTGCGACCCCCTTCGAAACTCTAATTTTCCTTTTCTCTTGTAGCCGAGCGTTCGCGTGTACATATAGTCTACTTGCTCAAGTTCAACCCTTCTCTCAGTCTCTGCATCTGCCGCGGCTATCTTTGCACAAGTGTGCGCTCGAGTCTCCATTCTCTCTTCTTCTTTGCTGCTGCTGCTGTACACTGCTGCTCCTGATGTATAATGGTGTGTGGCTTGTATACCTATATATGCGTGTGCTGCTGCTATATTGCACCCCGAATTCTGAGCTCTCTCTCTCCCCGCGTCGTGTCGCGTTGTTTGGCTCATGATGTACATACTAGTAGGTGGAGGTAACTTTCATGCGTGATGTGGATTCCGGGTTTCACGATTGCGAGTGCTTTTGCTTTGTTCGAAACACGTAAAAGCGCCATTGTGTTTATTTAACGAGCTATCTGTGGACACTATTAATTTTTTATCATTTTAGATGATGTACTTTACTTAAAATGTTGAGTTGATAACAAATTACGTTAACGTACTCTACGTCTAATTTTAAACAACGTAATCGTTGTACAGAGCATAATCGAAGATTTCACATAAGAAATTAAAATTCCAATCGCTCTAAAAACCTTCAAACTCCATCATCACCCCCCACGCTCGGCATCTAATTTCAAGCGGCGGCCGATTAAGAGCGTCAGGACGCGACGCTCGCGAGCAATAAAACTCTCTCGCGCCTTTGTCTCTCTTATATACTATACTGCTGCTGCCAGTTCCTCCCCCTATACATATAGCTGTGTTGTACAGCCATCATACAGTAGTCGCACTCTGCTCTCGACCCTTCGTACGCTGCCGAGTTTGTCGCCGAGTCTTCCATTTCTTCAATTCTTTTTTTTTAACGATGATTTACCGCTTTGGACTTTTTAAGGATCTCGTGCTCGCAGTCCGTGTTTTCTTTAATTGGGTCGTTAGATTTTACAGTGGCGGTATTGAATAAACACTGTTTTCGATGCTGTAAAAAGTGAATAAATATAAAACGGATTTTTTTTATTAATGCGCTTTAATTTTTCTCAAAAGATTGTTGTCTTAAATTTTCTTTTTGAATCTATATATAATGTGTGATAATATTATTAAAGCTCAAATAATATAGACAGTATAGGTATTTGAATACAATGGTAATATCGATTATTGAGAGTAAATAAGAAAAAATATAACACTTTACCAACAAAATAATAGAAAAGACCATAGATAGAAGATTATTACACGTTTATATTCGTCGACTACACATGCAACAAAATAGAAACCTTAATTAAAATTTACTGTATATATATACACAAGTACGACATCAATGTACACAATTATTCATCATTACAATATACGTTAACGTGCCAGTACCGCTAATATGTTTCAGCGCGAATTTGCATATAATCAACAACTGATGTGCTCACAATTGATAGCAAAAGTTTAATTAATATCAACAAAGTAAGTACGACACGTATAAATAAAGAGCAACTGCATTGGTTATCTTAAAAAATCACTTTAAAAAAGTCTATTCTTTTTTTCTATTCCGATAATCGATCCTTTCATATATTTCCCTTATTTACAATAAATAAAATGGCATATTTACATCTTTTTCACAGTTACAAAAACTATTATTTTGGCATTCTACTATAATATATATAAAAGAATATCAATCGATAAATCAGTATTTTTAAACGTTTAGATCAGAATAACTGATATAAACAATTATATTTACTCATTGTAAACAAGTTTAATACGATCTTCTAAACGATCAAGAAAAGTTTTTCTACAAGAAAAATAAATTTCAATTTCGAGTACTTTTCTAAATAAGTAAGAAGCCAATCTCGCGCGTTGCATACCGATTGGACAAAAACATAAATCTACGTTACCAATGTCGCGGTTCGATTTAAGTTACGTTAAAAAAATGAATAAGAAATCGACACTTATCTGATGGCACTCAAAACCAAAATCTCCTCATTTCTTTAAATTTGTTAGGTTATTTTTTATTGTAGACACTGATTGTATCGCGACCGTAGGTAAGCATTATTGATGAATATTTAAGAAAGTCATAATTTTAATGTACATAATTACCCATTGGACATGAGAGCAAATGAGATCCTGAATATTGTTATATTGCTACTTTCTTCTTTAAATCTGCTTTGAAAATGCAAATGGAATGATCAAGTGGGTTAAAGTACTCCTCTACCAGCATCTTTCATGAAAACGATTCGAATAGTCTATTAATTTATGATCATTTAATCATTTTTCCTCAAATGCAGAATACGTATTTTATTTATATTATAGTTATTTTTTACTTTTAAAGAGTTCAAAATTTACTTTCAATTAAATTCCCCGTAATTCTAGTAGTTGTGTGCACAGTACAGTATTTTACACTTTTATAGAAAAATCGGTAACGTAAGTATTTATGTAAGTAATATAATAGTAGAATGCTGATACAGTAGGTACGATATAGCCCCTGCGCTTTTAAGACGGTTAACATTGTATACGTCCCTATTTTATAAGAAATCACAAAGAAGTTCATTTAACAGTAATTATTCTACGTAATACCGATATAGTTTCATCAGCCCAATAAAGGCCTGGTTAGACGATTGAGCTTCTGCACTTTCCATTATCCATTTGATCTCTGCCTTATCACCGCTCAGCAGTGAATACGACAGATGAACAAAGTGCGAATCTAACGTTTATTTTATTTTACAATAAGTCTTGGTATAACTTTACTTGTTCCCTAAGTAATTAATCACTTATTCCGAATCTCGATGCTCTTTACACGACACGTTTTTTCTTGAATTAGCAATAGTTTTCTATATTTTTTCTATATTAGTAAGACACGTAAAAAAACGAACATCAAACGAATTTTCTTAGAAAACGAAACTTGACAAATAATTTGCTGAGAAAATAAGTTAATGTAGGAACTACAAAAAGATTTATATCAAACATAGAATTCAACTAACGCCTTTTTCGTCCCAATGATTTGTCGAGTATATACTTATAATCTACTTCAGGGATGAGTTTAGATAAAAAAAATTTGATCTGATTCAGAACAATTACGTATCGATGTTGAAAAATTATTTATCCGTTCATTAATTTCTTATGGAAAATCCAGCGTAATTACAAGCTAACTCACACTATTTATTTTGGACAGTAAAATCGTATACTTTTAAGTTTCTCGTATAAAATTCGTTTTCTTACAACTAATCTGCAATTGGTTTAAAAACTTTAAAAGCAAGAAATTTGCAGTCTTAAAATAATTTTCCAACATCGATATCAAACTCACGGTTCACTTTCCAAATCTAAATCAAAACATTAAGAAGTGAAAAGTAAACTCCGTCCTTGACAAATTACAAACAGATCTAGTCCCAATATCAAGACTTCGTCTTGCACTTGCTCTTAACCCTAGGTGAGACGCTGTACAACTTTCTGAAGATGGTGACGAGATCAGTTTGAGGAAAGAGGTTCTCAACAATGCCCTCGAGCAACACGTACAACAGTCTACGATTGAGCACGGGACGCTGGAACAGCTCAAACACACGCAGCAGTCCTCGCCGCGTTGTTTCGCTGCCGATGATATGTTTCAGCTCATCCGATAAGCAGGAGAGCAAGGCAACCTTTGCGGCAATGCGCGTCCGGCTTTTTGTCTCCGAATCACGCGGCGGCTTCGAGTCGGCTCGCACGCCATTTGGCCAGAAACTGTGTCTGTAAAACAATTTTTTGATCCATTATATAAAACTTCGATAAGTTTATTATTTCTATAATGATTGTTAAACTCACTTGAACATTTTTAGATAAGTCGCTACGTTTTTTGGACTCGTCAGCAAAGATACATATTCTACTATTCTTCTATTAACTATGTCGCCGAACATTGTCCGAATGATTTGTCGCAGTAAAGTTACTATCCTACGTCGGAGCCACTGATTCCTATTTTTTAAGTCAAATATTTCGTCCATCAGTAGGAGAATAATTCTGAGTGGTATATTGTCATCGGTCTAAAACATCACAATCATTGCATGTACATTTATGATTTAATGTTAAGAAAAAACTGTTTGATTAAGAATAAAAACCTCAGTGTCGAGGCTAGCTCCGACTTTAACACTTTCATAGAACACACTATTCTTCTTGGGGTTGCCAAAGAATTTACTGATATTGTCCATAACACCATCAACTGTATTTAGCATATTGTCAGGCATAGTTTTGACAGCTTGAGTTACTGTTTTCATAGAAGTCTTGAATGGATTCACTAAAGTATCAATCTACATAAAAATAATTGTATCATTAATTATAAGTGTTAACACAAAAACTAGCATTTATTGTAATTGGACATTAAAAACTATATCATGCTGTCACAATGCCAAAAAGAAATATTATCATGACAACATGTTTAAATATTTGAAATGCCACTGTACAATTTTTCGTGCCTAAAAATTATTATAAGGAAAATGCAAACTAAATCTAAATTTTCGTACTTTGCGATTTATCGAACAACTCACAGTTCTCGAGATATGTCCCCCAGTAACACCCTTATCGTAGTCTCCCTGTTCCAAGAATGACAGTAGCAAATTCTGCAGTCCCATGTGTCCATCCACTACAGCCGGTTTCGTCAATTGTACTAACCACGCGTTCAACATTACCATTCTCTTCTCCAGCACAGCCCTGTCCATGTTATGAAACGCTTTTTTTGCCGGAAACGCTATCTTCGCCAGATCGTAATACTTCTCTTTTATCTTCTGATACAAATCGTAAAAGTCTGAGTACCTGATCAAGCCCCATGAGTCATTAGTATCAAATGAAAAGACTCTCAGAAGTTGTAAGTAAAAATCTTTCAATTAATACCTTCTGTAGATGTGCCACTTTTCTTGGTAACCCGAATCATAGACCTTTGTGACGGCCACTGCGTAGATTCCATAAGTCTTACCCTTATCGCTCACAATGCCTGTTTCGATTATCTCGACGGTGAGTTCGAAGCGTCCCTGCTGCAGCTTCTTGATGACGTTCGGGTCGTAGCCGCTCTCGTCGAGTTTAAGGAACTGTTCGCTGTTCGTCTCCATGTAGAAGCTAACGTCTTTACCTTCACTGATACGATCTGCTTCTATCACTGGCTGTCGGGACTGTGATTTGTCATCACGACTGTCACCCGAAGCCTCACCACCATCCAGCTCGTCACATGAACTTGATTTACTTTTTGTTTCTCGATTGATTGAAGATGCTATGCAAACAATTACAAATTCAGTGTAGATAATGTTTTTGTAAAACTACTAATAGAGTGAACATACCATCGCTTTTGGACTTTTCACTGTCTCTCTGCAACTCGATGTGTTCCTCAAGGGTGTCCAACTCGTTGTTAATACTCGACAGGCTAATACTGTCCAGTGACTTGGAGTCATCCTCTGATGCCGGATCCTTCAACAAATCCAATTCAGCCAGCAGTTTCAAGTATGAAACAGATCTCTTAAACGCGGGCAAGAATCTGTCCTCGTTTTGAAGCTTCTCGTAGCAGCAAGCTTGCAGTTCGTCGAACCATGTTTCTTTCACGTGCTCGGTCTTCATTCGAATCAATAAAGCTTTCACGAGAGCGTCGTCCAACTGAAGCTTTGAAGTAGCCTTATCGCTCAGGTATTGTTGATGAATTTTTGCTGCGGCTTCCTTTAAGTTATCAAGGTCCACGTGTTTCTTCTTCAATAGACTGTGAAAAAAGAAATTTGTTAGAAAAAGTGTCTGTATTCACAGGAATCAATTAAACGAAGTAGCTTACTTGGAAGACGACGAGGAGCCAGGTTGAGAGTTTTGCAATTTTTGCAATTCAATATCCGAGATCTGCTGCTCGGCCGAAACTCGCCAGCCATAGATGTTCAAGTAGAAATAAAGATAAGCTTCGGCATTTATGTTTGTCATATAATCAATAAAGTAGCTCAGTGCTATGTTATTCTTCAGCAGTTCGTCCAAGGGCAAGTTAACTGTTGATATGAATATGATTAAATAAAGCTATTTATTTAGGTCTTATTGTCCATTTATTTTGTGCAGTAAATTAAATTGGAAAATGTTCGTAGTTACCTATTTTGTGCCCAGGCACAAGCAGTCGATTCCAATCGGGAATAGGCCCGATTCCATCGTTTTCTGAGGCATCCAAACCCTCCTTCATGCTGATAATACGACTTTCTAAGATTTTCTTGACATACAACAAACTGTTGAGTTGCTGCTTGACGGTCAGATCGTCGTCGCCACCGGAATCTTTCGAACGCAGATGAGCTATCTCTTTGCAAACTATATTTTTGGTGGCAGTTAATTCCTCCAAGCTATCAGTCATTCTTATGATGGTAAGAAATACGTCACTCGGCAAAGTGGCATCTTTTGTACACTAAAAACGAAAGAAAATGTTTATTAAATATAAAAAAAAATGTTAGTGATGAGGGAAAAAATGTGTAAAATAATTACCAGCCATATAAAAGCCTGATTAATATAATCAGGGTCTGAGAATAGATCAAGCAAAGGTCTTATAATGATATTCACTAAAAGCTCTCTTAAAATGAATCGAACAGTCAGACAATCAAAGTCAGACTTTGGCAATAGAAGATACAGTAAGATTTCCGAAATCTCTCCCAAAAACGCTAACTCTTGAGCTTCATCAGTACAAACCAAATCTCGACAAATGAGATTATTCTCCATCTGCACTTCCAAATCAAAAAATATTTTCTCCAGTGATTCGGTGTCCTTTTCTCCATTGGTTTCTGCAGGTTCGTTCAAAGCTGATAAATTTGGAATATAAAATTTTGACTGTGAATACCAAAAAACGTCCGTCTCGCTCTTATTCCTTCTGTGGGTTGGAGTTTTCTTAGGTGTTCCTCCTGAAGTACTGGAGCTGCTGCTACCTTTTTGAGGTTGCATAGACTTTACATGTTTCACCTTTGCTCTAGCCTGTCTGTAAAGCCTCATGTGTGAAGCAGCATCATCTACAAGTCTCGTTGTCAGGTAAGGAATCCAGTCAACATCTTTCACTCTACCAAATAAATGAACCAATAAATATATAGTTTTGTATTATAAACTTGAAAATGAATATAAATTATTTTAAGCATTAAAAGCAATTTTGATGATTAAATATTACCTGTTGGCTATGTTAATGGAAATTTTTTGGGCAGTGTCTCTAACAGATTTGGTAAATTCTTCGTCGTTAGTAAGGACACTATACCAGGGTTCAATATAATCTCTCAGGACAAAATCTAATATTTCCTGAAAGGTAGGCAAGCATCCTTAATGAGGAATAAAGTAAACTAAAAATGTCAATTCCTTTTTTCTCAATTAATCTTGTAATACATACTTGCAGTGATTCATCAATGATATGACTTCCAGTAACTCTCCGGTCCAATGTATATGTCACCTTTTTCTTCGACTCTTCCAAAAGTTGCTAATTAAAAGATTATTATTGATCATTACATCATTGTATTAAAATTAGAAATTTCTATGATTCTCTAGAGTTTACCTGCCGCAACTTCTCAGTTTTTTGAAACAGGTTCTCCCTTCCAGCTTTAACTTCATCTTCAAGTTTTGAAGAATTTTTTCTATATACACAGGTTACAATTCTGAAATACAGACAAATTCTTCATAAATTGATGTCACAAGAATAATAGTTTAATTATTACAAAAATATAATTCTTACCCTAATAAAAGAACAATTATGCATGAGTAAAGTCGTAGAAACGTTGTAAAACTGAAGATGGCAAAGAGCAAGATAATTATTGCTCCAGCAATTCCGTAGAAAGAAATATTCATCTGAAAATACCAAACATAGAATTATAATAAAAAGTAGCTAAATATCAATGTAATAAAAAGTAGCTAAATATCAAGTGATTCACAGTTGAATCATCTCATGTCTACAAATGTAAAAATAATCCAACAAGGGTTATCTGTAATGAGAAGAAGTTAAGACAAGATTGTATTCTCACAAGCAGTTATTCTTTATTCTGCTCCGCTTAATTTAATAGTTCCATATAGTTGCATTAACGCAAAGCATACATTCAAATGGCCTGATAAAACTGCCTCATCAACAACACTTGCCTGTGTTGAAAACTTGAAACTAAAGTTTCAATTGGCTTGCTCAATCACAATAATGATCTGCCTCTCGAGTAAGAAAAAATAATGACTCTACAGAACGTTTTTTCCCATCTTTATTCTCACGTCTAAACAAAAATCTCCAAAAAGAAAACCTGCAGTAGTATAAAGAAGCAAAAATCACAATTACACAAAATCAAACCTCGTCATGGAGAAAAGTGGGAAGCCACAGGGGCGTGAATTTTCGACACATATGCCGTGCGAACTCTCGTGCATCACGAGAGTGACTTATATATATATATATATATATATATATTAAAAAACCGTATCTCTCCATCTCGCTCTCGCGTACGTGTCTTATTCCTTTCACGCGCGCATTTTTTTGACGCATGAGCTGAGCTTATACAATATGCATCGTAATTACTTTCAAAGACTTTACATTCCAATGCGCGTTATAAGTATAAGTATATACTTAACATCAGTTGTTCCGGGTTCGCAGAGGACACGGAGAGCTTTTATCGCGGCGAGTCTTTCTAACCTAGAAAGATTCTTCTATTTACGTTTGCAAGTATAAATAGCGAGGCTGATAAAAAAATGTGGATGGAGTCCACATGAATTATGTAATTAATAATAGGACATTTTCTCTAGAATAAAAAGAACATGACCATCAAATCAAAGCTCTGTAGAATAGACAAGGTAGGGAAAAAAATATTCGTTCCAAAGACGTCGAACAAATCGCATTGAATTCCACTCTCGGTCAATGATCAGCATTGAAACATCCTTCGCGAGCAATTACTCTCTTCTCATTCCGAATCAATGAATCACTCCTCCAGACGCAGTAAGTAAGTATCCTAAAATACATCTACCTACTTACGAGCGAGAATGTCTTTTTGTATAGCAGTCAACGATGCACAACGTCAAAATAAGAATGAGAAAGAATAACGTAACGCTGCACAAACTCGCGATAACACACACTACACTACACTACCTTTGGATTCTGGAGGCTTCTCGCGTGCCTTGCGATAACGATGTGCACGACCGCTGGTGCATAATTGCGTGGCTCGGATGATCCGGGGCGGACGACTGCTGCTTAGCTTACTTACTCGCCGGCGACGATGTCGCGCAGCGAGTGATGGCGATAGTTGTTGCACTTGTGTATTGTTTATATGCTGCTGCTGCTGCTCTATACTATGATGGGCAGATACTGATGACTACCTACTGAAACTGTACTGTACTGACAGCACTGCACTGCAGAGCGGTGCTGGTGCTGCAGAAGGCGCCGACGATGACATCGAATGGTAGTAGAGTAGGTACTACACTAGTGCTGGCTCTCGCACCGTGGCGGCTTGGCGGGAGTATGGCGCTTGTGTAGTAGAAGACTGTCAATCTTTCGAGCCGTCAAATATATAAAGTAAACTCAACGTGTGTTCGCGGTGTTATTGGTGCGACAATGCCTACCTACGATGCTTCTTTCCATTTTTCGCTCGTTTCTTTTCATTGCAAATTGTATCTGTTGACGCTTCAAGGACTAATAGCTATTTTAGTTCTACTTGTCTAACATATCATTTCTAGCCCGATACATCGTTGCGACGATTGACTAAAAATCTCTGGTCACATTCGAAAATATGCGGGCTATACATTGCCGCTTGCCACATCTCAACTACAAAATGCGCTTTTTTTAATTTACATGCGTTAGAAAAAACCATTGCGGACATGGCATACATGCGCTGCAGAGGGGTGAAAGAGGCTACTGTTTCTATACAGATCTCTTCAATATCTCCACTAAAATAGTAGCAATATATAAAAAATAATTGTAAAAGACGCTCGAAAGTCGATCCCTACAGTACCGACTTCACGGGAGACGCAAAATGCAGAAAAGTTTCTTCGTTATCGGTTTAATCAAAATAAATTCATGTTATACCAATGGAAATTCTAATGCGAAAATGAAGTGAAACCAATTACCTAAATATAAAATAGTGTACATACATACATTACAATTACCCACAAATACACTAATACAAGTAACAAAAACGATGCACGTTACACCCAAGTATTTTTATTACCATTTGATAAATATACATACAAGCAAATAATTTTGATTTTGTTTCTATACTAAACAACAGATGTTCTTTATCGTTCAAAAGTTTTTCGTGACTTCATGGTGTCGGAAGCACAGCCGCCACTGCACAGGCTTTCATGCAGGTTGCAAACGCCGTGTTGCAGGCGGCCAGCGACGGAGAAGCTGCTATCACGGTAATCAAAAGTGTACCGTGAGTGGCTCCAACGGCTGTGCAGCAGGCTGCCATACCCGTGCCACATGCTGCGTAGCATAGTGATAGTGACAATAGGGCTCCATTCGCCGTGTCAATAATGGTGCTGAGCAGCATCAGGAGGACGACAGTTTTCCAAATTTTAAAATCCATGTCCGATCGTGTGGTTTCTAGAAAGAAATTGATCGGTTTAAATTATCTGCGTGCAGTTTTCGGTCAGTTTCGGTTAGGTTGTCATTGTGCATTATTACATATAATATATGCACCGTGAAATCTATATACCCTATGTGGAGATATGGAAATTATACTAAATCTCTATATTTATACCTAGTTATTTCGTTATTTGTGTAAAATAGCGATACTTATTATATAAGCTTGCAAAAATAAGATTGGGGTATTTCGGTGGCTTTCTTTATTCGCGACATTATATGTGCGATTTGTATATATGTATGGTATATGTATTATATTGATAACTTTCTTTCAATACAAAAAGCTATGCAGAGGACTAGCCTATATCGTAATTATACTCACCAAATATTCAGGATAAGGTCAACGAAAAACTGCGAGCTGTCTCAGCCAAAGTCACTTCATGAAGTAGATAACCTCAGAGCAGCGGCCCCGTCGCGAACTGGGGGCCGTTTTCATGGCGGCGAGTGTTCGCCAACTCGCAGACCAATGCCATGAGTGCGAGAGAAACAGCATGATCGACCCTCTCTCTCGCACCTATTGCACTCATAGAATTCGCTGCCGCACGAAAATGGACCCTTAGCTTTCATTTGATATATAAATATATGCAAATGTTGACACGCACGAAATTCAAAAGTTTGAAATACTTTCTGTATTCTCGAATAATGGTATACATGAACTTTAAAACGTTAAATATGCTTTAATAAAAATACTAATTTATTTTTGGATGAACAAATAGTAATCGATCGGTATTACAATAAACATATATTAAGACCCCCGTAATAATTAGAATAACTCACCAATGAATACTTAATTACTTGAAATATCAGCAAATGATATGGCGAGTAAGATAAAGGAGAAACATGATCTATAAACAGCGGCCACGTACTCCTTATATGTAGGTATAGCGACACAAAGTGTAATTGTAACATGAATATAAGCTGCGTTCGCATATTCCTAGATTCCTACATTTTTTCGCATCGTGAAGTGGACGCATGAAGGTCGAGAATCGCTATTGGCAATAAGCACCGGCCTATAATGATCGACTCGATAAAGAAGGAAGTAAACTGTGTAAGTAAATGGCCACGTGGTGTTATAAATGGAATCGACATAACTTTGGTCTTTACCAGTCAACTTACTTTTCGCTTGCATTTTGCACCCTTGCAAAACTACGCCCTGGCTAGCTGGTTATAATATATACCTGAGTATACTTATTAATGATGCATTTGAACACGCGCCAATGTAAATGGCGCCGCGCCTAATTCAAATAAGTTTAAGACAATTTTGACATTTTGAAAATATTGTATTTTTGAGTTTATTATAGTTTAATGATTTGATGGTTACAGAAAGCAAAAACGAATGTATTCTTGAAATACAGTCTACAATATTAGTTACATGTGTTATAAAGTTTAATGTTTTATAATTATTTCATGAAAATTTTTCAGTTTCACAATATTTTATGGTGTGGGTGCTACCAAAGCAGCAATACTGCTTTGCAAGTTGCAAAAGCTGCACTACATGCAGCAAGAGCTGGAGTAGCCGCAATGATGGATGCAGGTACGGTTCCAAAAGTGAAGCCTGCAGCTGCGAAGCAGGCACAGGTTACAGCAGCACAGCCTGCGTAACAAATACCAGCTCCAATTGGACCAGCACTGGCATACTGGATTAGAAGGAGCAGTAGAACTATCGATTTGACTTCCATTTTGATGGCAAGCAAATTATCTCCTTAATTTGCTTTTAGTATGATAAGGTTTGTTGTGTTTGGTGTCAGAACGGCTTTAATTAGCCTGGGACAAACAGTTTTCGTCCAAAGATGATTCTCCTCAAGCAGTTCGAATAATATCTGAAAAAGTTGATATAATTAATAAATGAATGTCAATATCATTGTAAATTAAAGTAAATTATTATGATTTGATATTGGGGGCATAAGTTTCAATATGATTAAGCTAAGTTATTTTCAAGAAAGAATAGATACAAGCGTATCTCTGTTTGATGAAAAAATAAATCATGTTATACCTACTTTTTTTAACGAGGTGTAAAAAAATGTATAAACTTATCAAAATAGAATAAAGCTATGCCTGACTTCGCATAAAGCGCAATTTTCTCTTTCGGATTATAACGGCTATAAAAACAGTAGAACAAACAGACGAAAAGCGCTATACCGCATAAATACATGCAAACACGCGTATTTATAATACTTACGCCATAACAAAAAGAATGGCTGAATGTCATGGACACAATGGCCTACTGGTTTACACTTCGCGTACACTGTACATATGTATAGCGTATGCTTATCGAACAAAAATTTATCATTGATAGCAAGATTTTACCGTAACCATATCACTGTTAACAATCGTAGCTTACAGCTTATGCTCTCAATATGATTCAACAAAAATCGTTAGGACGTAATAAGTTTGCAAAAACATGAGCCAAAAATAAGCGCGACATCACAACCGAATAATCTTCCAGAACTACAGCGTAGACAATAATCAACAAAAAACTCACTTATAAATACTGATCCAAGAAGATTTGAAGAAAAGCGTAGATATTCTCAAATGTCAAGGAAGTCAAACGCTTGAAAATCACTCGATTGCTCGATGCTCTCGTCAGTAGGACGATGGTGCGATTCTGTTGTCAGCTTGGGCACGGCTTTTCGTTTTTATTCCCGGTACTCGGATATTCTGTGATCTACCGGCCTTTATCGTCGAATATGGCGATCGCAGCGACGTCTCGGGACTTGGTCGGTAAACTGGGAAGCTATGGTATCAGCGGATCGGTCCCGGTCGACAGGGGCGTTAGCGCGCCAGTTTTAAAAACACGTTTATTGATTATAGTATATTTCAAATTTAAAAAAAAAATGTGTTGTTATTAATATAAGTTTTTGGAATTTGAAATGAATGAATTATTAGAAAGATGAAAAACTGCAAATCGAATTTAAACAAACGTATATATAACTTCATAACAAGTTGTAAACGCATTGATATATTGTAAATTATTATTTTAGTTAATTGAGTGAAAATTGAGGTTTCATATAATGGCAGTGTTGAATTTCAATAATCATGAAAAACGTCCGATATTGAACCTCAAAAAACGTAGATTAATCATCAATATCGGACGTTTTTCATAATTATTGAAATTCAACACTGCCATTATATGAAACCTGAATTATTTTTACGTATATAATCGCCTTTGTATGTGATTTATACATGTATATAACTTTTTGATCCCGAACTTTGTTCTTTATTATAAGCAAATATGCAAATCATATACATGATATCATCAATGTTATTAAAAAGCTCGACATTGATGCGATGTACAATTTTAAATATTTTTACTCTTTGTATTGCTCTTTCAATATGTATATTACGGACTGATGCTATAGAATTATCTTTCGAGAACTTCCTCTCGAGTAAATTGAGTTTCTAGTGCAAATGGTGGCATAACAAGAGTACATTGTCGATGTAGTATTTCAGATCTGATTTGCGGAAAAACTTTATCAGCCATTACTTCATCACCCGGTTCTAAAGGGTTTAAAAATCCACAATCATTAGTAATAAAACTGTCTGTAGCTCGTCCACCATATCCTTTTGATATGGTGGACGATATGGTGGATATAAAAGTTATTAATCCTGATGGACTTATACAGATGAAACATTTTATCGTAAAGCCACCTTTGTACGTAGAATACATTAATATTCGCTGTTCAACTTTAGGAGTATCGCATGCCATTTCAGTAAATTTTATTTCATGCCATTTTTAAAAGTTACAGGTATGGTATCTTTGATGGCTTGCTTCGAAGGCCAAAACAGCCAATGCTTTGTATTCTTTAGCAAAGTTTCGAGTACACTAAAAAATATATTTGAGACTGTTACTTTCGTTAATTGGAAAAGCCAAGCTTAAGTTTCATTAAAAACAACAAAAATCTGTTTGTTTTTGTGTTATTGTGTCTTGTGTCTGTTATTGTATCTTGAAACTTTTTTAAAAAATTGTGGTTGTCCGTATTTACTTACTACGATAAATTCAAGTAAGATGTCGTAACATGACAGTGATATTCCACACAAAGTTTTCATGGATTCATTGGAACGAAGTGATTCAAAACCATTAAAGAGTGTGCATCTCTGCGTCAGGACCTGAAGATTATGATATTGTTCGTTTGTAAATCCTCTGAATTTCATCAACGGAAACAGATCTTCTCAATACTTCTTTGCTTGCAGTGCTAGCGTGAGTGATTATTCTGATTGTAGTTTGCGTATAAACATTATTGTTGTCCGATGAACAAAATAAAATAGCTAAGTTCTCTGTTTCATTTTGATCAAAAACTGGATCGGTTTGGATACCAATTTCATTCGTTCTTTCATTTAAGCAAATTAATGGTTCTGTAAAAAAAATTTAAAATTATAGTCGAGTTTAATTATTTTATTTTATTTGAATCAGTTACTTGCTCAAAGTATGATTTACCGTCAACAAATTCATCATCAACATTCTCATCAGCTGTGTTTGTAACTAAAATACTTTCTTCTTTTTTCTTATTGGGAGCAATTAATCTTTCATCTTTACTTGGATTAATCTTCTTTTGTCCATATATTTCTGGAAAGATTGTTGGGTTGTAGTTCACTTTTCTTGGATCATTAGATTTTTCTCCTCCTTCAAAATGTGCACTACAAATTTTGCTCCAGTACTTTGGCTCCCAAATCTTATTTTTATTTTTCTCACTAAAACAAACATATACACTAAATTAATAAAGTTCTCCTCAAAGTTGAAAAAATAATATGTAGGCTCACTTAAGGAGGTTGCTCTGGTACGTCTTTAGTCAAAACGTGTATACTTTTTTAAGATTCTTATTTCGTTTTTGTACAAGAGATATCATTTATTTAGGATTTATAAAAAGTTATTTTATAACGAATAATTATTTTAGATCAAGAAAATCGAACTGTTTTAATTAAAAAAAAATTGACTAACTATAACAATAATTAATTAATTGTTATGCATAGAAGTACCCATTGGTCGTTTTCAAAACCAATTTAAATTCGTTAGATATTAGTTTTCTCTCACAAAAATTTGCAACAGAAATTGTTTGTTAATACAAAAAATATTTGCAAATTAAAACCAGGAAAATATGATTTTCCATAAGATTCCATGTAAAATCGGAAAAAATACTTTTATTAATATCTCGTCAGTAGGGTATCCAAATGACTTAAAATTTTGCACAAGCTTTTTATTTATACATATCTACGTGGTGAATTTTTTTTTCTAAATCTGTTCGTTATTTTTAATACTGATCAACCTCCTTAAGGATGATTATTAGACACAAAGATAACCTATAATTTCTTGACACTTCAAAATCTAATTTGCATATTTATACTTAATAATATAATTTGTAATTTTAATGTGTACAAGGAGTGCATAATTATTTTATAAGTACACTCGATGTGCAAAACATTTGCAAAGAACGATTTGAAAATTTGTAAGTGTAATACAGTCTTTACGTAAGTTAGGTTAGGGTGCCGAAAGTTACACTATGGGAAACCGATGTTAGCCTAACCTAACTTACTCCAAGCCCGCATTACACTTGCAAATTTTCAAATCGTTCTTCGCAGATGTTTTGCACTTCGAGTGTACATACACAAATTCATGTTTACTCACTGTACACGACGAACAGCAATGATCCACTTCTTTTTTCGTTCTTTTTCATGTGGCCGAGAAGGAAATTTATAAAACTGCAGCTCCGGATTTTTACGCTCTGAGTGTGAACACCCAGCAACACAACAATATCGATTTGTACGTCTACTATTTTTAATAAATAAGTCACGATTCGGACAATCCATTTTGCCCATACAGCATACAGCGAGACAGCTGATACAATCCTTGAACTTAAATACTTTACCGCGAGGCGCCGCTCGCCGCGGTACTGACCTAGCGTACATATATCGCTGGTCCGTACGAAAAGTAGCACTATTCAGATGTTCCCAGGGAGTAAGAGATATTACTCCCTCTTACTCCCTCTTACTCCCTGGATGTTCCATCGAATAATAGTAGCACAACTCAGAATTTGCCGCGAAGAGTAGCACAGTTCAGTTTTCCGCGAAGAGTAGCACAACTCACGGATTTCCCGCGAAGACTAGCACAAATCGCGACTTTATTATTACTAACAATGTGAATATTTCATGTTTTAT
>UCOJ01001269.1:0-36430 GCA_900474305.1 Cecidostiba fungosa | reverse complement strand
AGAGAGAGAGAGAGAGAGAGAGAGAGAGAGAGAGAGAGAGAGAGAGAGAGAGAGAGAGAGAGAGAGAGAGAGAGAGAACTAGTAGCAAAGTGGCAAACGCTCTTATAAATAATCACGTATCGCCAAGATAGCCTTCTCAGTGTCGCATGTGCATCGAGGCGGTGTCGGTGCGTCAAGAGCAGGTGTGTGAAACGCGCGGCATCAACGCTTCGTACCTTATCAGGATCAGTAGCCGCATCAGCATTAGCATCAGCAGCAGCAGCAGCAGCAGTGGTCGACTGCTGATATCTCGACCTGAAACCGACTGACTGACCGATTGTTGTTGTTGCGTTATTGTTTTCATTGTTGTTGCTGTTATTGTTACTGTTACTGTTGTTTTTGTTATTGTTGTTGTTGTTGTTGTTGCTGTTGTTGTTGTGACGTCCTTCGTCAGTAATATATAAATATATATACACACACACACCAAGCCATGGACGAGCACTATGGAAAGATGAACGACGACTTGGAGTGCATATCGGCTCCGGTTGTCGGTAACAGCAGGTTGCAAGACTATTTTGCTGGCAAGTCCATTTTCGTGACTGGAGCTACGGGTTTCATGGGCAAATGTTTCGTCGAGAAGATTCTCAGGGATTGTCCGGGTCTCAAAAGGCTCTACGTCCTCGTCAGACAGAAGAACGGCGTCTCGCAGGAGGAAAAGATGAAGAGATATTTCAGTAATCACGTGAGTATAAGTTTACGCTTTTTCAAATTATTTTTTACAACTCAGGCATGAAATGAGCCTTATTTCATGCCTGAAAGTAGCGTAGAAAATCGCGCATTTCGAGCGTGTTTCAAAAAGTTCGATCTCGAGCGGGGAAAAATGTCATTTTTCTCCGCTTAACCGGGGAAAAATGTCATTTTTCTCCGCTTAACCGGGGAAAAATGACATTTTTCCCCGCTCCTCATTTTTCCCCGCTTAACCGGGGAAAATGGTACATTGTGCAACAAGGGGAGAAAATAAGCTATTTCTAGCGAGGGTGAGGTGTACCTCACAATGTACTATATTGGACTGTTTCTTTGCGAGCTCATTCACTGTAACCGCTGCACAGGTGTAAATCGACAATCACTTTTAATTTCATTGCTGCTAATTGATTTGCAGTTTAATGATAATATAAACAAATAAATATTGCAATAAAACATTCAAAGGATGAAACGGCTTTTTCGAATTTCATCAGCGACCATCAAGTGCAGTTCACTGCACTAAAAAATCGTGACTTATTATAAATCCGGCACAAGTGATGTGAAACAAATTCTGTATTCTGAATGCGCTTATACTTACGAACAATGCACGATTTGAATAATTACATTGCCTCCACATAGCGATAATAAGGAAAAACACACTTTTCTTCTTCTGAATTTGATATAGTCTAGTCATTATTAAAATAATATGCCGCCAGAAGGAGGCGAGCATCTCGACTGTATATTGCGGATGTATATGGATATAGTCGCTGTATCTTGGCGCATCGATCATTTCTCGTAGAGAAATTTGCAAACACTCTAATATTTAATTATTGAATCAGGTCATCGCATGAAGACAAATTTTTTAATGCTCGACATGTCTTTTTTCGAAAATTTCTATAACAAAATAGTAATAACATCCACGGCGATTTTCTGATTATATGTAGTTTGATTCCGTGGCATCGGCTTCCGTTTCATGTGTATGCCTGCGGGAAAAAATTTTCCTATTCAATTTTCTCGTCGACTAGCATAACAAGCGTTAAGGAAAACCATTTTTTTTTTTTTTTTACAAAATGGCATATATGCGTTGCCGATTTTCTCGTCTAATCACGTCAAAAGATTGAAAGTCCGTTCTAATCCTTTATAAATCCATTTCAATCCATCAGATATATTACTTTGACGTAGTTGCAGGATTGAAACAGAATGAAACGGACGACTCGTTAAATATTTTCAATCTGTTTTTTCAATTTCTTACTTTCTATTACTATTTTCTTACTTAATAGACACATGGTTCCTGAAATAAAAGTAGACAAGCGCGTTAAAAAAATGTAAAACTATTCAAGAACGGGTAGCGCTGAGAAATGCAAATAGTTGTCCGTGCGTAGAGTAATTTTGTTTGTTTGTCATACGGCTTTTCCTCGCCTCGTGTTATGATGTGGCGTCACGTGCAGTGGAATATTCTTAAGGTGAAAAAATATCGCACGTTGGCAATAGTAGGATGTATTAGCTAGCTGACTGATGAAATTTGAAAGAGCTGCGATAAATATGTATGTATGAGAGGAGTATGAAATCTGGTTGCTAAATAAATGACATATTATGACCTGCAAGCATCAAGAACTTATTAATTAATTTCGTGCATTAATTCTAGATGTTTGACAGGGTTAGGAGTCAGGATCCTCAGTTCGAGGATAAGGTTGTGACGATAAAGGGTGACCTGCAGGAAGACCGTCTGGGCATCTCTCCGGAGGATCGGCAATTGCTGATCGACGAGGTGGACATAATCGTCCACAGCGGAGCGACGGTCAAGTTCAACGAGATCATAAGCGTCGCCCTGAAGATCAACGTGCTGGCGACGAAGCACCTGCTCGATCTGGCCAGTGAATGCAAGCATCTGCTGTCTTTCACCTACGTCTCGACGGCGTACTCGCACTGCTACCAGCAGGACATCGAGGAGAAGTTTTACGATGCACCGGGAGACCTGAAAATGGTATACGACATGATCGCCGCGGACGAGGCGGCCATCGGCGGCCTCGCCGAGGACGCCGTCGATATGCTGCTTGGCAAGTGGCCCAACATCTACACCTTCAGCAAGTCCTTTGCCGAGGACCTCGTCAGGCAGTACGGCGACAAGAACGAATTTCCCTGCTGCGTCTACAGGCCGACGATCGGTAAGTCGCGCATTGTAATCATAACGGTGCTGCTGCACTCGTTACTCGATTTAATTTTCCAGACTACTATTGTACAATATGCTGCGATTTTCAGTTTCCGCGGCGCACAGCGAGCCGTTACCCGGCTGGATCGGTAACAACAACGGCCCGGGCTACGGGTTCTTCGGCGCCGCCATAGGCGCTATCCACGCGGCCTACTACGAATTTCAGCCGTTCGACCTGGTCCCTGTGGACTATAGCATAAACGCCCTCATCGCGGCCATCTACGACTCTCCCAATCGATGGTCGGTATCTCTCGTCGACTTTATCGACGCAGCGACTCGATCGATAACTAATCTCCTGTCCCCTTATATTATTATCAGGCGAGAGGAGAAGGGAGCCGTGGTCTACAACTACGGTAGCAGCACGGTAAACCCAACCTACCTGCACCGCATATTCGAGAACGTTCTGGAAGAGGCTCCGCACATCGGATCCATGAAAACCCTCTGGCATCCCTTCTTCATCTTTACCGACAAAAAGTGGCTCTTCCTCTTGCTGCACGTTCTCTTTCACTTCATACCCGCCTGCCTTGCCGACGTGGCTCTGCTTTGCACAGGCCAGAGACCCAGGTATGAATGAGAGCATTTCGCGCCGCAAAAAAGAAAAAAAGAATGTATGACCGACTGTACCGATTTTTCACAGAACCCTAAAGTTATTCTGGTGGGCGACGTCGAACATGAGCAAGATCTACTACTTCGTCAACGGCGCCTGGAGGATCCACGTGCCGGAGATGCAGAAGGTGCTGGACCGCTTGAGTCCGCGCGATCGGCAAATCTTCCCCGCCGATTTGCATGGCTTTGACTGGTTCGAGTTCACGATGCGCTACATGCGCGGCTTCCGCGTCTACATATTGAAGGAGCCGATGGACAACGTCCTCGAGGCCACCAGACGCTTCCGTCGGATGCATCTCCTCCACAACGCCACTGCCACCGTCTTCTTCCTCTTGATCGCCTACTATACTATGAGGCTACTCGCTTGTCTCGTCAGCGCCGTTATTATCTGATAACAATAAAGATCTTCTTAAACTCCACCTACACTGCATTTCTCAAGCTTTCACAGCCCTCACCTCCCTTAATTCATCCCCAGCTCGCGTAAGTATGTTTACGAGATTCGCACAAAAGTGCAAAAAGAAGAGTTTGATTTAAAATCCTTATAACACATTTCATTTCTCGCTTATACATAAAAAGTCCAAAAAACAGCCGCGATTGAAAAGTAAAAAATTTTCGTTTCATCTTCGCTCGTAAACATTGCGCAAGCCTGCGTATATTCGTCAGCGGAATATACCTACCGCGTATAACACTGATCGACATCAGCGCGCGGCGATCGAGCGCGTATAAATGCTAGTCGAATCCACCGAAAATTTTCAGTCGCGTTTTTTTACCTCGCCGAGCACGTCGCTGTTCGACGATACTCTCTCTCGCTTGTGTTTACATACCTTTAACGCGATGTCGGTGGTGGACGTGATCTACCAGCGGATGAGGGACGACACGGAGGCCGTCGTGCAGGAGGAGAAGGGCGAGAGCGAGCTGGTCAAGTTCTACGCCGGCTTGAAGGTCTTCGTTACCGGAGCTACCGATCTTATCGGCAAGTGTCTTCTGGAGAAGCTGCTGAGGGACTGTCCGGAACTCGAGAGGATCTACGTTCTCATCAGGGTCAAGAAGGGCGAGGACTTTCAGGACAAGTGCGACAAGCTCTGCAATGATAGCGTGAGTATATATATATAACGATGACGAAATCTGCGGCGAACGAAAGTTTTAATGATACATGCGTGCAGATCCAGTATTAGCGCATACTTACACAATATAAGCTATATACTCTTATATAATATCGCTACGAGAATTACATGTATATGTTTTTCCTCCTTTTAATCAGCTGCGTGTAACGCTTTTTATCAACGTCGAACGGATGCACCCGTTTCAATTTGCAATGGAAATAATCCGCGCTGCTACTATATAAACATAAACACTTTCTCTGCATTTGCGTAAAGCTCGAGGCACATAATAAGTATTAATTTTCCATAGGTATTCGAGGTCCTCCGCAAAAGCCAACCCGATTTCAGGTCCAAGCTGACCCTGATCAAGGGCGACCTTACCAAGGACAAGCTGAACCTGAGCGATGAGGACTACCGCATCGTAACCGAGGACGCAAACATAATCTTCCACAACGGCGCTGCGACGCGTCTCGGCGAGCAGATCAGCGTCGCTCTGCAGACCAACGTGCTGGGCACGAAGCGCATGCTCGAGCTGGCCCGCGATTGCAAGCGACTCAAGGCCTTCCTCCTGGTCTCCACGGCCTTCTCGCACTGCCATCAGCGAGTCATCGAGGAGAAGTTTTACAGGTCACCGGCAGATCTGAAGACAGTCGCGGACATGCTCGAGGCCGACGCTGCGCCCAGTGGACTGACCGGCGAGGCGCTCCGGATGCTTCTGGGCGACTGGCCTAACGTCTTTGTCTACAGCAAGGCCACCGCCGAGGAGCTGGTGCAGCAGCAGGCGGTCGGCTCCTCCTTCGCCTGCTGTGTCTTCAGACCTAGCGTTGGTGAGTATCTTACGCGGGACATATTCTTATTTCATAACTATATACTCACGCTGCTCTTCAATTCCAGTCGTATCGACCCACAAGGAGCCGCAGCCCGGCTTCGTGGACCAGAAGAACGGCCCGGCCCAGTTCTTCCTGAAGATCGCGATGGGCGCAGTCCACGTGGTCTACAACGTCGACTACCCCATAGACCTGGTCCCCGCTGACCTCAGCGTCAACGCCATGATCGTCTGCGCGTGGGACGCCGTTGAGCGTTGGTACGTATACACCCGTGTGTATTTTATTATTACCATCAGATCCAATGTCGCATTGTTTTTAGGCAAGTCGAGCCGGAAGCCTTTGTCTACAACTACGGCACGAGTCAGGAGCGGCCGATAACCATGCGGCAAATCAAGGAGAAAATAATGGACGATCCGGGCGCTCTTGTCTCTTCCAAGAGCAAACGCACGCCGTACGTCGTGTTCTCGACGAATTTTCTTCTCTACTTCCTCATGCGTGTACTCCTCGACTACGTACCGGCCCTCGTAGCTGACCTCCTGGCTGTCTTGCACGGAAACCCACCAGAGTAAGCGGCGTCGATGGAATTTCTACTATACTATATAGTCACACATTGACACTATACGAAAATTTCAGATCCTGGTCACTCGTCCGCGAGTCAATGGGCGACATGTGTCGGCTGCGCCGTTTCTCCAGCGGCAACTGGCGCATCCGAATGACGGAGATGCTGAGTGCTTGCGAGCGCCTCAACCCACGCGACCGGGAGCTTTTCCCCTGCGACGTACGTGACCTCGACTGGGACGACTACTTCCTGACCTTCTGGAGAGGAATCCGTGTCAACGTCCTCAAGGAGAGCTACGAGATCGGCGAGACCGGCAGCAAGTCCTGCTGCAAGTGTCCCTGCAAATGCGTCTGCTACGGACTAAGCGTCGTTTTGGCTTTTCTGGCTTACTACTTGATAAGCGCGTTGCTCTTTTAGATTTTCGGCGCGGTTCGTGCGCGTTTGCGGCTGCTTTTGCAGATAACGTTCTTTTTCAAGTCTGACTTTTGATACACGTCTTTTTTTTGTTATCGTTGTTTAAGCTCTCTCTGTTGTGTCTCTCTTTTTTTTACACTTATTTTGTATACTCCCACGCGCCGAGAGTGACAATACCAGAGATTTCTACTGTTGTTGTAATAAAAAATACATCACCACAAATCGATATGCCTGATGATGACGAGTAATCGCCCAATCGGCGAGAAACATTAAGTATTCGCGAAAAGCGCAGCGCCGTAGAAAACAGAGGGGAAAAATCTTTATTTAACGCCTTACGCAAAAGAGTGCGTCAGCAGAAAACGCGAGCGCGCTGTTACGTATTCCATTAGCAGTGTCGCCGGGTTCATAATATATCCATATGCAAGAGCGATCGATCGAAAAGGCCATCGGTACCGGCGACGCTCGTGTCAACGGTCAAAAATTCTCCGCGTGGGAATGTGTATATCGCTTCGCTGCAATGCTTTTCCTATAAAAGCTTGAATAATCGCCGCCGAGCATCAGCCAGCCGCGTATGCAAGGCTGAGTCACTTTTGCAATATTTGAATTATCAAGCTGTTCTGTACAATGAAAATAAAAATGTGACTTGTAATCACAAGTATTATATATGGTATAGGTATAGATCGACGATAAAAGGAAGTGGGGATACAGGCAGTGCTGCAGGGCCTTTGAAGAAAAGAAATAATCATCGTTATATAGAATAATACTCTTTATTCTTTTTGATAGTTCTTGTTGTTGTCCAATATTGTATGTCGTTTTATGTTTTCTTTTCTTAAATCTCTCGTCTCAGTATTTCGTTCATAACCGCCGGTACACTACATTTCCTCGAGAATGTCGTCGTTAAAACGGCGCACAATAATTCATCGTGTTACAACAAAAACAGAATTTATGTAAACGCACGGAACAATGTTGGCCCGATCGCTGGTCCGAGCCTGCAACGCGTTTTAATCGGGACCGCTTGCGACTAGAATACATACAAAACTGTACTTTTATTATTATTATTATTATTATTAATTATCCGCTTCTACTCCTTCTGTCTTTTACTCGTTTTAACTCTTAATCATTTCTCTTTTCAAACGATGCGCGCTTACTCATTGGTTCGTTTAAAATTGGAAAAAGTGCAAAAGACAGCTCGTATAGGCGTGTACATATATAAAATGTGTATTGTTAATTTCCCGAATTCGTTTTCTCGATGCGGTCCCGTGCAAAAGTCTCGACTCGTGACGCGCGATCAGAGCTCGCGACACGCATTCATCACTCGTTCTTCCTTTTTTTTCTTTTCGTTTAAATTTTACCAAACGCCCCTTCTTGTCGCAACGCCAGTTATTACCGATATTATATATAACGTACCTACTATTTGTTCGGTTTTCGATGAGACGTCGAAATTTGAATTCCTGTTACTTCGTTTCTGCACGTTATATGTGTGTGTGTGTGTATACCTTATACAGTCCTGTAAATTTCTGTCTGCTGTGTCATTTAGACACTGTGTGTGAGTGTGTATTTTTTTAATGCGTGTACTTGAGTTTCGGCTTCGTTCACTTCCTCATTAACACTCTTTTATTCTCTTTAATCTTTAATCTACTATTTACAATGTACAGTGGCCGTCGGCGGTCGCGATCGCCTCTCGCTCCTCGATCTCTCGATTCTCTACATATTTCTGTTAATTTTTATCTGTTTCTTTTTCACCGCACATTCGCTTTTGCCCCAAGATGACTCTTCTGAAATCGACCGATTGCTTTTCTCTCATAGTTCTCTTAACATTGATAATGAAAACAGCATATGATTTCGCTGGATCGAATAATTTTCAGAAAAATCGTCTTTCACATGTGGCTAAGCGAAGCGCATTGCTGTGTGAAGCAACGATTCATTGTTGTTTTAGATAGATTAGGCATAATAAATGCAATCTTATCGAAAAAGTATTAAAATGCAATGCGATGCCAATGCGCGGTAGCAGTTCTATTGAACTTGTTAAAAAAATTATAAAAATCGTACAAATTTATATTTTCATCATTGCAGTCGACAGAGAAATTTTAATTTTTTTCCAATATTATAACGACACGAGTTACATTATTTCGCCCATCATTGAATTTAAATAACGTGAATGAAAATCTTCGAAACTGGCGCGCGTTTCTGTCAAATTCAGATTGCTAACTAATCGTGGTTACACTGAGATACTAGGAACTTAATCGTTTTCACAGACGAACCAATCCGCAATTTATAACTTTGTTGAGTATTTAAGGGTAAAGAAATCAATGAGCGACGTGGACAGTAAAGATTTCGTAGAAAAATTGAGCAGAAGTAAGAAGTGAATAAGAACAACAATAAGTTTATTTAAAGCCAAGGGCCATTTATTTATTCATTTTATTTTTATTATGTACGAGTCGCCTATTGACGGCTGTCGGCGTCCGGGAATCGAGCGAGCGATCGTGGCCCCCTTATATCACTTACCAAGGTAAATATATATAATAATCTTATATATATATATTTCTTCGTTTATATATATAATATATAATAATATCTTATATGCATATTTCATTTTATACCTATAATTTCTCATCGTTTAGACGTATGTACCTTTGCGTGCTATTTATACTATTTACAAAGTTTTTTCTTAATTCATATTTAAATCCTTATACTTCATTTGTATAGTCACCGTGGTTTTACAACCCATCCAGCACTTGATTCTTCGCTTATAATCTCTTTCTCTCTTTCGCATACAGTTCTTGTCTTTTACTTTTTTACCACTTGTCAAGCAATCATCCACACACGAAAGAAAGTAAAAACAGTAAGTAAAACAATACACACGAACGCCTGCTTTCTTATAATACACAGAACTTACATTACATGTACAATATAATACGTCTTCCTTTGTGCCGAATTTCGATGCGTCTCGCGCATATATATCATTATTGACGATCCGCGCGTATCTCGCCTCTCTCACTGAGTATTGCTAGGTGTGTTTACGTGTGTAAGTGTTATCATCGAACGCCTATCTCTGATTCGTCGTGATCGATCGCTCGTACAGCATCGCCCTGTCCTCGCAACAAAAGACCGGAGACGGACACTTTTAGCATCGTCTCCGGTTCTTCGCAGACTTGCAGACTCCGGCGGATGCCTCGTGCGGTCTTCACCTGGAAGAAAACGGTACACGGTCCGTGCGTGCGCTCTCTGTCTGTGTTGTACAAAAAATGCGACGTCGCAGCGGCAGCTCATACGCACTCTACGCTTTTCTTATTACATCGAGTGTTACAGCTTTTTGTGTCGGTCACCTCGTGTACAAGAACGTTTAACAATGCTGATGTGTCCGTGCGGATAATATATTGCTCGTCGTGCCTCGTCCGTAAAGACGAGGTCTGGGGGGGAGGAAAAGAGTTCCTTCTAAGCCTAAACGTCCAAGTTTCGCGCGACTTGCGTTCGCCATCGCATCGGGAAATTTTCGAGAACCTGGCTGGAAGTGTATCGTGTATTTGTGTGACTGTGTGAAAACAACGGAAACCATACGAATTGTACAAACCGCTTGTCCGATCATTTCGTTATTTACAAGAGTTGCTCTATCACATCGTTTTCGTACTCGCTACAGCTTAGGCTCGCTTGAGCGTCTTCTCTGTGTATGTGTGTGTGTGACTGCGTGTTCTGTGTCGCTCTGTACAAGCTGCATGCTTTTTAGTATATTCAGTCGAATCCCTGCGGATATTGATTTTTTAAATCAGTATTACGCGTGTATAAAAAAGTAAAAAACTAAATAAACAAAATTTTAGGACAGTTCGAGTCCGGCTCCTCTCGTTTCCGCGAATTACATTGGCGAAAGAAACGAGACGAGCGGATCGTAAGTGCGGCCGAAGGAGCGAGATCGCGGGCAATCAAGTGCGCGAGGCAAAACAACAACATTTTCAATATTTCATCTGGCTCGTGAGATCGATGACTTGCCGGGATCTCGCTCCCGAGTCCGCGCTCGCGCTACTCTATTATACCTTTTTAGAAAAGACATACAAATTTCGCACGCGCCTCCGTCTTCCACAGTTATTCGCCCGCGACACAGAATGAAAATTGATCGGTAATAAAAACAATCGATGTATAAATCTCGTATGAGTGATAAAACAAATTACTCGGTACAAAAAAAACTCTGTAGAAGTAAAAAAAACAAAAAAAAAAAAACAAAAAAAAAAAAAAAAATTGACAAGACCGCGACGATCCCGCCTAGAGTAACAGCACCAGGGTAAGACATCCTAGCACCATTTCTTCGTTCCATCGTTAATCGCGTGCAGTGTGTACAGTATGTGTAATCCTCTGGAGTTAGTATCGACGGTTAGCACCACGCAAAGCCCGATGCTTTGAGGTGTAAGAACGTGCGTAATTGAAAATAAGCCAATGTATTTTATACAAAATCAACAATATTTTATTAAGTTTTACTCGTTTATATAAATGATAATTTTAAATCACTGGTACTGTATAAATCCTAACAACAAAGCTAATAATCGCTCAAAGCACATCGGGCTTCGCTTCGGGTGCGAATCACCGTTCATTATATAACAATCAGCCAGTACGAAAAACTGCAGCGTTCGTTTTGACGAGGCTCTCAACGTTGGCCGGCTAGGCGAGCGATGCCTGATATCTCGAGCTTGGGCCAGGGTGCGAAGACGGCGCATCGCCGGCCCGGGGGCGAGTAGACGTTGAGAGCATCGTCATCTAATGTACATACACTCTCACATTCTCTCCCTCTTTCTCTCCGTCTGTCGCGATTGAAAGTCTCGCGAAGAACCGCGGAAGGATCTCTCGCGCGGTGAAAATCGAAGTAGCGTGTGTTTAATTGACACGAACAATAAATATCTATACTGTATACATATACATCATACGCATGTGTACAAACTCGAGCGGGCGCGGACGCGTCGGCTCTCTCCCTCTAGTACGGCACCCCGCGGACAATCGTGATTATTATTATTTTTTTTTATTGCGATCTCTTTTTAGGTGTATGACAAAACCCTGTGTTACGAGCCGCGAGGCAAGGAGCGAGAGAGCCGATGCGTCGCGCGAGCGCTCGCAGTGTCTTCCTCAGATTTGTGGACGGTCTCGCCTCCGAATAACTTCTACACTCCCCATAACAACAACAAGATAACACACATTCACGGTGAGTTCGGATAGTATCACGCGCGCTTGCAATGTCCGTCGTCCTCGACTCTCTGCCTAGGGCGCGAGCGGGTAAAAGTCGATGAGGTGACTAAGCGACGTGAGTATCGTCTGGGGCTATGAGCCCACGCACATGAGCGATTCGTGCGTACTGCTGCCGCTGCTGCCGCTGCTGCCAACGGACGCTGCCGTCGAGCCGTTGCAACTGGGCTGCTGCTGCTGCTGCTGATTGCTGGAGGAGATGGAGGATGCGGTTTCCCGGAGCAGGTCCTCCGGACTGCTGCTGCTCGACTGCTGCTGGCTGGTGCCGTTGGTGGCTCCGGCGTTGGTGAGGGGCGTGAGCTTCCAGCCGGGCATGAAGTCAAGGTCTAGGTCGGGCCCGATATCGACGTCGAGCAGCTCGTTGTTGTTGAGCGGGTCGAGGGGCGACTGGCTGGAAAGGGAGAGCACGCTGCCCCAGTTGATGGAGCGACTGTCGTCGCTGTCGCCGATGCCCGAGTCGACGTCCGTATCGGCGCTCGAGGTCGCGGGCATGGGAAAGGGCGTCAGCCTGCCCTGCTCGGGCGGCTGCAGCTGGGCCATGGTCGGCTGGGCGGGCATGACGGGCTCCATGGGCGGCGGACTGCGGTCGCGCTCCATCTCGCGCTCGAGATACCTCAGAGTGTTGCAGATGAGGACCGAGCGGTGCAGCGAGGGGTCGGGGAACTGCCGGTACCTGGCGAGCTTGCACATGGAGATGTTGAGGACGGCCAGCCGGCGCTGCCTGTAGCAGGCTCGGCCGCGCCTGCACCAGCTTGAGCGCGAGCCCTCGCAGCAGCGCTCGTTCGCCCGGTAGCTCGAGCCCAGCTCGAGGTAGCTCTTGCCGTTCTCCTCCCTGCGTATCGTCGGCGGCTCGTAGTGGTGGGGCGCGTTCGTGTGGTGGCCCCACTGGGCCTGCGGCCTCGTTGGCTGCTGCTGTTGCTGCTGCTGGGACTGCTGTTGCTGCTGGTAGGACGTCGTCGACGAGGGCGTCGTCGTCACCGTCCGCTGGTAGTAGTGCTGCTGCTGGGGATGGTGTTGCTGCTGCTGCTGCTGCTGCTGCTGCTGCTGATGGTGGTGGTGGTGATGGTGATGTTGCTGTTGCTGATGCTGGAGGTGCTGGTGGCTTGCCGCGTGAGTGCTCGTCTGCGGCTGCGGCTGCGACTGCTGTTGCTGCTGCGTCGAGGGGACGGCAGCGGAGGAGGCGGCGGCGGCGGCCGCGGCGACGGCGGCGACGGCAGCCGGACTGACCGTCGTCACGGAGGATGCGGAGGACGTGGAGATGTTGGTAGTGCTGCTGGCGGCCGTGAGGCTCGTCGTCGTGGAGCCGGTGCTGCTGGTGCTGCTGCTGGTGCTGGCCGGGCTGATGACCGGCGAGAGCTGGCAGGGGTTGTTGGGGCTGGTGGACTGAAGGCAGGAGGAAGCCGCGACGACCTCCATGTCGTAGTAGGCCGAGCTCGATCCGGTCGTCTGCTGGGCTGGACTCAGGGCCGTCGGCGAGGACGAGACGAAGCTCTCCTCCATGGCCCACCAGCTGCCCTCGACTCGGCCGAGCTTCGAGGGGCTCTCGCCCAGTTCCATGTCGAAATCCATGCAGCCCACTCCGCCCTCCAGCTTACGTTTTCCTGAAGTGGCCTGCAGACCCATCATTGCACAACTCTGAAAAACAATGAAAGCAACGTTAATACTTTGACCTCCTGACTTCTTACAATTGCGATTATTATAATTCTACCGGTGCCATCTATACCGGAGACACAGGGGGTACCGGTCGAATTACGCCCATCGGTAATTCGCATAATGAGAATCGATAATCGATGGGCGTCAACGGCCTCATAAACAAAATCCCTCTAATCCCGGCGACCTCCCATTAATTACCCCCTCCGAGATATAAGTATTATACGATCCTTGCTGCGTACGTATACACACCTATTGCGGATTGCGGGCAGCACATCAGAGAGGGGCATCTCTCTCTGCAGTCGCTGCCGTATAGTATAGTGAGTCAGAGGCTCGGCGCGTCGACGGGAAAACGCGCGCGGGAGTGACGTCAGGCCCGTCGTTTTCTCCCCCCTGATGCAGCGCAATGAGAAGTCATCGTCAAGAGTATTGTACAGTGTCATCGGCGACAAAGGAGACGCGCGTCGAGGGGTAGGTGTACGCGTGCGGTTTTTTTTTTGGCGAGTTTGGACGCCTGCGAGCGTTTGAAATGAAAAAGAAGTGATGTTCGTTCGCGTTTGAATGAAGATACACAAACGTTCCTTTTTTGGCTAGCATATTGTGTCAAAAAGTCAGTTTGTTCGATAAAAAGTTTGTTCAGTAAATCTTAATCGTTGTAATAAGCAAAATAAGTAACTTATTCGCTGAAAATCGCACTAAAAAAGTTCACGAACAACGAGCAACGTCTTATAAAAAGAATTTCCTCATCGCGTCTCGAAATATTCCAAGTCCAACTCGCGTAGCATCGGTAGCAGGCGCCACCTCGCGGAGCACGGCCGAAGCTCGTCTGGCTTCTGCGGGCAATAAATCCATTGGATAACGTTAAAAAAACTTCACAGATGCGAGCTATTCAAAATTTATATAAGAAAACCTGTATTTATGTAAGCCCGAACTACGAAAAATACGGTCTACTTTACAAAGATTATCGTCCCAGCTTGTCCCGAAATTCGACGTGGCCTTTTGTTCGAAATTTGAAGAAGCCGTTTATTAAAAAAAAAATTAACTAACTTCTGGAGGCTACGTTGTCGACGAGAAAAAAAAATCGTTTGTGAGCAAGCAAAGTTGAGTGAAAAGAAATTTCCTTTTTTTTTTAAACTCGCCGACAAAAAATTATATTTTACAACGAACCTGACGCATTCGACATTTTTTAAAGTCAGATTCGAATTTGAATCCGATTCTAAACAAAGAAATTGTCGATTCAAGCGAAAAAGCTACGAATTTAAAAAATGCTCTCCCAAATAACTCGCGGAGCGACGCTGAGAGACCGTCGCGACGCTTAAACATACTCTAGCGTATAAAAAAAAAATGTATTTTTGTTAAAAAAAAACAAAAGCAACAAGAGTTGTGTCTCTACCTGCAGGGTACCTCCGACATCGCCACCGTAAAAACCACAATCCGAACTGCTCGCCCCGAGTGGTAGACAAACCAACATCACCGTCGCTTCTCGTCCCTCTGTCTCGTCTCAAGGCTCGACTTTCCGAGCTTTCTCTCTTTCTCTCATATAAGTACCAATGACGGCGATTGTCACACAGTTGAAGAAGCACAGTGACAGTACGTAAGGAGCAGCGGTTTGCGTGAACGATTAATTATTTGCCTTTGAATCGAGCGGCGATGAGTGAGCGCGAAAACTCGAATTTCGTTTTTTCCTTCTCAAGCGGAACTGTTAACAGGGCGCAGAACTTGGAAACTCACAAAGCACAGGGAGCTGGAGAGGTCCGAACAGCGCTCGGTCTGGAGGCATTGGGCAACGACCATTCTCGCCTCGGCTCTCCACTCAACTCTCAATCCTGCACTGGAGAAACACTAGGTTGATGTTTTTTTTTTTTATTTTTCTGTCTACGGTAGGATACGATCCTGTGGCACTGCTCTATTATCTACACACGCACGCAACTTGTCTGTGTGTGTCTACGTGTGTTGGTATATAGTATATATATATAAGTGAGCGCGCTGCGGTGAAAGTGCGGAGGTTTTGCTGCTGCTGCGATTTATCGCGAAGAGAACGTCTCGCACACACTCTGTCTGCGCAACGGCACAACACTGACTGACTGGCGTAGCTGCGCGCGGCTCCTGCTGCCGTAGCAGTCCCCTCGATTCGAAAGGCCGAGCCGCCGCCGCTGCTGCTTGGCTTCTCTCTCTCCTCCCCCCCTTTGGTGCTGCGCTTGGGCGACTTAACTTTTCGCCGCCAGATGGCGATAGTAGGGGCTACTACTGGGGGAGAGAGAGACTACTGCTGCTGCTGCTGCTGCTGCTGCACACACCCACGTGCGCCGCACATGACGAGAGAACATATAGCTGCTGCTGCTGCTGGGATATGTTAACTTTCCGCAAACGTATGCGACGATGACTGAAGACGACGACGAGATGGGGTGGGAGAGTATAGACTCGAGTGCCTGTGTGCGCGACGAGCTTGTGTGATAAAGAGGGAGCGAGAAAAATATAGATAGGGAAAATGATAATGAATTTGATTTCGATGTCGAGTATCTGCCGCGCTGCTTTTGCTCTGGAGTATATTAATCGAGTTTGCTTTGTAATTGCAGAGTTTTTTTTTTCTATATACGGCTTGCTCGTTGACTTCAACATCTGTATTTTCCCTTGCGTAATTTTACATTTTCACGAGGATAGATGAGAAAATTTTCAAGTTTGCTAAGTTTACTAGTTTACAAGTTCAGAAAGGAGTTACAGTATGTTTGCAAGAATCGCGCAACTTAACCGATATCGGCATAATTAAAAAAAAAAATTAAAACGTAAAAGGGATGAATAATTACGAGTAGAAAGCGCCGCAGCGTCGTGCGATTTGCTCAATCGCAATTTTCTTTGTCTTCCCTCTTTCACTCCCATCGCCCATCGCGCATTTATGCAGGACGCATATATTGCCTATATATAATATAAATATAGCCGCGAAAAAATTTCGCGTTGGTAAAAAAAATGACTCGGCGAAAAAAGGGCCCTCGTTGAGGTTGACTCGCTGTCGGTCACGGCTGCCTGCGCGCCGAACAAAGAGTCTGCAGCGCCGCGGAACCACCTCCTGTTTATATGTTCTATAGCCAACAACAGACATTGTATAGAACGTCGTCCCCGTGCCGATTTTCTTGCGATTTTTTTTTCTCTCCATACGCGTAACTGACCCGCTTCTTCGCCGGGGAATCCCCGAATTTTTTATAGAAAATTTTCGTGCAGTCCTGGACACTCGCAACCAAGTATATGTGTATACAAGCATAGCGGCTATAGTATAGTAGTAACAGAGCATCCGTTGCTCGTCCTACTTGGGTTCGCGGCGGCAGCGGCGCGTTCGCCTTTATACACCAACGAGGTCGCGCGCCGTAAGTACAGCACGCGAGCCGTACGATTTTTCGTGCTAGCCAGGATCGTAGCTTTCTAAAATAAAAGCTGTGTGAATGAGAAGCCTGGTATATAGAGAATATCGTTCACCGCGAAGACGCGCAGCCAAGGGTAGGACAACACATCGTCAATTTGCATACACGTGTGTAAAAGCCGACTCCCCTCCAGAAGTTTACTGCAGCAGCAGCACACAGGTGAACGCGAGACTTATATATACGCGGCGCGTGTATAATGCGATATTACGGCCAGCAGAGGGGGATGAAAGGTGGGAAGGCGGAAGGAAGGAAGGAAGGAAGGAAGGCACTTGTTGAATCGGGGAAAGCTCCTCGGATTAGTGTGTGTGTGTGTGTGTGGGGAGTGTACCGGCCGCTTACGCGCAGAAATGCAGCCGCCGCTGCCTTTTAACTGGCCATAAATCAAAGTCGAGAGAGAGAGAGAGGCGTTCGCGTGCCGGCATCGCGGAAGCCACTCGCTCTCTGTCTCCTACTCTCTCTCTCTCTATATATATATACGATCCTCTCCGATTTCATTCACCCAATATCGATGCGATCGTGAGTGCCGAGGATTCCCCCATCGGCTTCTTTTTTCGGTCTCTCTCTCTCGCAAGAGCCGAACAGCTGATCGGCCGCAGCTCTCGTAAATACAGTGCGCTGCAGCAGCAGCAGCAGCTCTTTTGTATTGTGCGCGCGTGTTTATATGCTTGGATATCGGGCGCCACCGCTTTAATCTTGATGAGTTGCGAGCGGGGATTTTTTCTCTCTCTTCTCTCGGCTCCACGCGGCTTTGAGTAGGTCAGGTTCGGGGGCTTTACGAGGTGAGTGCACTCGAGAGAGCGCGTTCATCATTCGAGGGCTGACTGATTGACTTTTCTCGCATCTTAGGCCTCTCTCTTTCGTTTACCATCAGCGGATTTGGAGGGCTCGACTTTTAAATGCCTCAATTATTACTCTCGATCGAATTTTTAATTTTACAAAAATCATCTAATATCGTCGTACGCGCGTATACATGTATATAGAGACAAGTCTGTTCGCAGCTCGGCGATGAGGTAATGTTTGCCACGAGCCACGACTGTTCGCGCACACACACACATACGTCGCTGGTATCTATAGAACTCTCGACTCGGAGCCAGCCAGAGTCAGTCGTCAGTGTGCGTGAAGCAGCAGAGGCCCACAGTCACACGCGCGGAGATAAAAGCAAGAGCCAGGGCCGTATACCGCCAACTGAAACTGGCGTCGTCGTCGTCGGCCGATTATTATATGACGTGTGCGGCGGCGGCGGCGGCAGCGACAGCTTTCGTAAGCCCCTCAGCGCTTTATTCTCGAGCTACGTGCGCTCGTACGTTCCGAGGCTGCCGCCGCCGCTGAGCGATGTTTTTTAAATTATTTACGCGCGATCTTTCCTCCTCTTTTTCTTCTTTATTACAAGAGGATATGGTGAATTTATTTTCTAAATCTTGAGAGAATTTTGTACACGGACCGATTGATAAATTATCGCTCCGAGCAAATCAATTACACCGTCTCGAATCTTGAAATAAATCTTTAATATGCGCGGCGACAATAAACGCCGCAGCTGATTACTCGATCAACGCACTCTTATTACACTTTCGTACAGCGTAAGTGGAAATAAAACAAATTTAACGGCGCCGCTCTTTCTCTTTCTCACTCGTGAATCATTGATTAGCAGTAGCTCGGGAGAGAGAGAGAGAGAGAGAGAGAGAGAGAGAGAGAGAGAAAATTGACCGATAGCATCGGCGGCACTTGAAAATTCTATTTTTAACGAGCGCCGGCTTATTTATAGATTCACAATAAAACGCGAATAATGATGTAATAAATGTATAAACATAGGCGCGTGAGAATTAAGTTGCGAGTATAGATAAGGCCGAGAGAGAGCGCTCCCGTTTAAATACGCTGCAGTATCTCTCTTGGTTTCGACGAACGATAGCGTGTACGCTTGTCTTAGTAATTTATGTCAGCCAATATCATCACTCGAGAATTTTCGGTTCGCACTTGATCGGATATATGCACTTGTTTGCACAACACGTATTGTTATATACGGAGGCAGTGGTCGTTTTTCCCAGCAGACCTGCGCCGACTTTTCCGTTTTTCTTAATAGGCTAACGATGCGCAATTAGGACCCCCGCCGGGGTCCTGTCGGTCGAGCCCTCTAATTCGGTCACAGCGGCGGCCAGTAGGCAAATAAAATTCCTCCCCCGCGTTGTAAAGCGGTATACGCATAATATATAATGCTACTCCGAATTGTCTTAAGCTTCCTCCAAATCTACACAGGCCTATATAATGCTCTTACTCCCAATACTATACTGTCATTAATAAAAAGCCCGTCGACTGCACGAGTCTAGCGCGAGATATTCTCTCGGCAGCTCGCCATTGGTCCGGCAGTTAGTATCATGCGGCCGAGCTTGAAGACAACGACGACGCCGACGACGACTGCTCGAGAGGATGACGTCAACCGGCCGTGTGTTATTTTCGAAAGGGGACTCGAGAGTCTCAGAGAGAGAGAGAGAGAATATACTGCTGTGTTATACGCTCGCGGAAGCAGCAGCGCCGCGAGGCGGCCGATCGACGCATGTAATATACACGGCAGAGCTGGCCCAAGGAGAAAACGGCCTGACGAAGAGCTCTCGGTTCCTTGTTGTTTTTTTTTTTTTATTTCTTAACTCTCGGCTTCTCTTTTTTATATACCATATATGCGCGCGTGTGTCTGTGTGTGCGAAGCGATTTTTCTGCGAAGCTGACGGCCAGAGAGAGTCGACGCGAGTATAATATGTACAGTCCGATAAAACTGCGAGTTTATTGCGGGTTTTGAGTTTTTTGCGATCGTCGGCGAGCTTTACTTTCGTTTCTGGCGTTGAATTTTATTATTTTCTGAATAAAATGTAATAATTTTAATATGAACTTTTCGGAGCATCATCATCGCATCTTTACTATATAGAGAAATAACGCACAACAAGTCCGTCAGCGCGCTCCAAGTTTCTCGCTATCAGAGACTTTGCTCGCTCGCAATCTTATCCGCGCTGCAGAGCCATCGCCGCCGCCGTGCGCGCAAGAGTCTCTTCGTAGCGCGCTCGCGGCTCAAGGACTCGAGAGAGCGAAGTGTGTTTTGCCGCGAGCGCGTGCCTCGCGCCTGATTCAAAGTCATGCACGCTGATGTCGACTCTGCTGTGTTGCTGCTGCTGCCGCTGCTATTGCGCAAATGCTGTTACGAGCTAGCGCTCGCGCGGTTTTTATATACGTATTATATACGATGTTTATACTTTATCCTGATGCAGAGAAAATGTTCCTTTTTTTTTGTTATTTCCAAAGGAGGTATAGTAGAGAAGAGGAGGGTTTATGGGGTTTTGGAAAATAGTTGCTTGTTTATTTCATAGGGCTTCGTTAGACCGGTTTTATGTAACGTATATCGGGATAAAGTTATACGCGATTATTAATTTTTTCTCTTTACGACCAGCTCGTTTGAATACAATGTATAGCGGCGGCGGCGGCGCGGGAAATTTAATTCGTCGATATAAGTCGGTTATTTACGGACGACTCGTTATACCAGAACCAGATCCCGCAGGCGGGCTTTATACAACTATTTTTGCTCCTTTTATATACGTCTCGGTGAGCGAGCGTAATAGGACGACTTCCAGACTTTGATTTTCTCCTGCGCGAGACGTGTAAAAGCGAATTTTTCCTCAAGTAAGTATAAGTATATAAGTAAAGACAGGCGTAACTCTCGAGGATCTTATAAAAAAATCGACGCGATTATTCGACTCTTGCCCCCCGCGGATCAATCGAGGTCCGCACAGCTGATGTTTACGCAAGTAGGTATACAACGTCGGGGGTCGGAGCCGCTTATCGCGCGCGAGAGAGTGAGCACGTGCTCCCGACGTCTCGGGTTACTCGCAGGGGAGGAAGCCCATCTCTCTCTCTCTGTTGGTCGCGCGCGAGAGCGCGATAATGGCCCGGCGGCGGCGGCGGCTGCTGCGTGAATGAACGCAGCGAAGCTCTTGCTCTAGTGTTGTGCCAACGAGGGAGCCTGAATGGAGGCTTACTTTACGGTAGCCGAGGAATTTGCGAGCTAATGACTTGCCGCCGCCGCCGCCGCTCTGGATTGTTCGGGTTTTATTGGAACCGACTGCTCCGGATGATTGGAGGGCTTTGACCTCTTTTCTTGGATCCTAATACTGCTGCCGGCGCTTAGTCATTATTGACTCTAGGTTTTTTAGGATAAAGAAAACCTCATGAACCCCTGAGAAAGAGGTGATCTTCCTGAATTAATAAAGACAAAGTGTGATACGTCGCGCATATACATTCTCGTGGATCAGCAGAGCAGTATTAAACCGCTACAACACAGAGTATATAGATCCGAGCGAGCTCGGCGTTTTAGCAGGGTGGACGCGCGCATAAAGGAGCGAGTACAGGGGGGAAGCCCCCTCGACTCGGTCAGCGGTTCTCAATCTGCGAGAGATCATACTTACAATGTTTATATCGGATGCTGCGCTTCGATTTCAATTCTTCCTGTCTTTATGCGAATAAGGAGCTTTGCGCCTATATCCAGTCAATTAAGGGGCTTTTACCCCCTTTCCAGGGGGTCGATCACTGCACAATCGACACGCGCACACATTTCTTTGAAGAAGCAAATGGAAGAACAAGGAGGATATCAGAGACAATAAGAGACAGCGAGTAATTAAGCAGCATCATTCGAGTCATTGAAGGGGCTGCCGGACAAAGAGAGCGCGATTCCCTTACACCTCCGATTCACGATCGACTATGCGGAATGCGGAAAAGAGAGACCTTTGTGACGAGCGGCGCCATCGAGAGATGAAAAGCGAGCCGCAAGATTTTGGCCCGCCAAATACTTTCGATGCTAACGAGGGCGTGTTGCTGCCGAGGTCTTAATTACTGCGAGGGTGGCTGACCGCTTCTTATTTAGTCGAATAAATTTATCTCTCTCCCCCTTCTATTATTGACAGTATACTCGAAAACATCGCTTTATATTCAAAACAAACACATCAGGCCTACGCGATTAAAACTCCATCAGCGATCCATTACTAGCACGTGAGTATTGTATGCGTATATGCATATGCATATATAGGTATATATCCGAAAGCAAATCGAGCGCAAAGATGAAAAGGAAGTATAAGCGAGAGAGACAAAAGGCCGATGTGTAAACAAAGCACGCGCGCACTTGACCCAGTGAGAGAGAGAGAGAGCGAGAGACGTACTATAGTGCAGCCGCGGCGCGACGAAATTCGGCCATTAAGTTTTCCGAGTGAAAGAGGCTAATGCCCCCGAGTTTAACAGAGAGATCATCGCTGCTTTTCCTTCCTACTTTTTTCAAGGGTAAAAACTATGTATACACCGAGCGAGCGACGTTATAGTCTGCAGCATCAGCGCTTGTGTGTCTGTGTGTGTGTGAGCTCGGCACAACGAAGGAGAAGCGGAAGTCGAGGGGTCGAAAAAGAGGGCCATATGGCAGAGCCGAGCCAACTATAGCCTCTGCTGCTGATGCAGGGGCACCCTTCCGTCTCTCTCTCTCTCGCCCGTGTGTGATGCGGGTGAAGCGTCGCTCTTTTTTTAACCGCGCACGTGCGTCCCGCGCTCTCGTTCTTTACTTCTGTATTTTTACTCTAACCGGTATACTAGCGTTCGACTGCATTTTTCTCGCAAGATCAATTTAATTCAGCTCTCTTTTTTTCTTGAGCTCGCATGACTCATCTTAAATCCTATACACTAGACGAAATTGGACTGCGAGTATAACCCCCTGTTGAATGTCATACGTTCGACGGATAGAGAGAGAGAGAGAGAGAGAGAGGGATGACAATAGGAGCTTTTTGCGCGGGGACGCATATAAGCCGATGCAAATACGACGGGGGACACGATCGGAATATACACTTCGATTACGCGCGCACGTGTCTCTCACTCTCTTTTCTCGATGTTTATTACGGCGCATTTTCAAATCGGAGAGGGAGGACGTAACACGCCGCAGTGGCTGCGCGATAAAGTGTATCATCAGTCGAATCCAAAACAAAGAGCCCGATCCCAGAGCAAATAGCTCGAAATTAATAATCAACTTGGCCGTCCAGTGCGCGCCCACACGTTCTCCGCGCGCGCAAAACAAGAAGAAGAAGAAGAAGAGTCTGCAAAGAGGAGGAGGAGGAGAAAAAAAGGATGCTCGAGTCGATTCGAAGGGGAGTATAAAGAGAAGAACCAAGGAGAGAGAGAGAGAGGCACAATACTCGTGGAACCTGTTCGAGCACGATGAGTAGGCGCCCCGGAGGTTCTCTCTCTCTCACTCCCGAGTCGTGAGACAGGACGAGCTGCTTTTCTCTTCTGGCCGTATCTCGGCGTATCTTTCTCACACGCGGAGCGAGTACCTACACTGAAATTTCATGTATATACGTATAAGTATAAGTACGCAAGGTGCAGCGAAAGGCGTGACTGACCGCGGCGATCGAGAGAAGATCGGTTTTAAAGGGACGACAGTTATATTATATTTGCGAGCATCGCGGCTTCTAATACAATGTTTGCCCCCTTTTTTTCCTAGCTGCGTACACGCGAAAAAGTTGCGCGGCCTTGACGCGCTGCCTTGAGAATCCCGCTCGCTCTCTTTCTGCTGCAGCTTTTTTCCGGGCACCATAAGTATATAAGCGGGTTTTTGCACCGCCTATATTTAGAGGGGCATCGCGCCGCGGATTAATCGAGGATGACATAACTAGTCGACACCTCCGAACAAGTGCAAAGCAGGATGCATCATACCGGTAGTCCCTCCGAAGCGGCCGATGATGAATGAGCCTTGTATAGTAGCCCACTTGGAAATCACGGAGGCGACTATAATCGCCATCGGAAAGAGATAGATAAGCATCTGTGCTCGACCAGCCGGAGTAGCGTCTATTATCCCGTTTTCGAAAAAAGAAAAGCCATATCATATATATATATAACGCGGCGTGTTCCGGAGCTGCGCGCGATAGTCTTCCGCAGAGTGGTCCATTAGCATATCGAAATTGGCGGGATCGAGTCGCCGCGGGGAGCCCTGCGCGCCACCTGATACACCTACTCTAATGCGGCTGCATCGATCAGTTTATAGCGTTAATTGCTACTGCTGCAGCTGTGTTATTACACCAAAAGAGCTGCGAACAGGTTGAACCTTTTTTTTTGTTGTTGTCTGATATGCAAATGACGAAGAGCAATTAAAAAAACAAAGCCAATCTAGGCAGAATTTCGGGGGGTCCATCCCAGCCAGGCCATAACAATAAAAGCAGAGCCTCTAGCAAATATCTCGCAGTTATGGGTAGAGGAAAGAAGCTCGTAATCCGGGTCACAACGGGGCCCGTCGAGATACTTAAGAAGGTCCGCTAGAAGAAGAAAGATGGACCTACACTGCTCCGCCCGAAGATTTTCCCTGCTTTGCGAGCTGTAACCATTGAAGCGTTGGGAGACCCCCTGAATATGGCCTACCTGGGGCTCTATACCTGCGAGACGTAGGACCGATGCATCCGTAGGCACGCACACACACAATATAAAGCCGGCGGGCTCAGGTAAAAGCTCGTTCGTGCAAGTTGTCCCTCGGCCGTTTGACGAGGGTTAGACGGCGGCGGTAGACGAGCGTGTATAAGGCCCCGAATATACAGTCCCAGTGGTTCTCATGCTCTCTCTTTGCTGATGCGATGGATCTTTCGGTATTTCGAGGATCTTTCGGACGGATGCGGATTAGGCCTTTATTTTTATGGTTTCGCGGTGGAGCCCCTTTTTTATGGCTCTAATTCGGAGGAGCTGCACTCTCGCAGGTGGGCAGCTATACGGCGATATATATATATAGGATTTTCATTGAGACGTCAGTGCGGTCAAGATGATTTCAATTTGCACACTGTTGGGCTTTAATTGGCGAATTTATTGCTCGCCTATACCTGTAATACGCGTACACGCAAATTATTTCGTTCTCCGTTTAAAACGAGATGTACTTGTTGCTGCTGCGATTAATAAACAAAGAGCGAAAGTGAATTTGGAAAATCGATATCGTTTGCATCGAGCTTCGCGAGTGCAGTTTAATCGATGAAATAAAATGTAATTTTGCATATACACAAAAGATTGTTACGAACGCATGCCACGCATGAACAAGATCGAAACAGCTGAACCTTCGTTCGAGCCACAGCCGTGTATAATATAGACTCGACAAAGCCGGGCTCTCTCTCTCTCCCGCTCGAAAAATACATAGTCGCAGGCGGCCAGTAGCAGCAGCAGCAGCAGAAAGAGAGAGCCCCGCTCTCTGAAAAAAGTTTCCCATAATTCCTACCAGTCTGGATGGAAGCGCTGGAATCGTCGCTCGGGTTCCCCCATTCCAGCTCCGTTGGCGGGAAGCTTCAAACGCCGAATGCGTATATATATATATACATATAAGGGGGACAGCCCCAAACTCTCCGCTCCGTCTGTCTGTCTCTCTCTCCCTCGGTATAGTATATACATATACACCGCACGAGGGGCGCATTGTTGGGGCTCCGAGGGTAGCAGCTCCGTGCGTCGTTCTCTGAATACGAGGGAGAGAGAGAGGAGGGTATACGCTTTTATGCCGAGGGTCGGCTGGCATGGGGCTCCGGCTTTTGTCTGCGACGCGGCCGCCCCAGCAGCAGCAGCAGCGGCTGTCTCGCTCTTTCTTTATGCCAGGCTCTTTGAGCTCCTACTGCTGCTGCTGCTGCTGCTACTCCGTGCGTGTGTTTCGAGGAGAGATCTTTGCCAACGTCTTCTCGGATATGCACGGAATATGCCATGCTTTGTCGTTATTACCGGCCTTTCGGGGGTGTATATTATGACGAGAGAGAGAGAGAGAGAGTGAGGACACCTGATTGGGACCGGCATAACCCATTGATGCGGTAATCGTTGCGAGTTTTCCGACTGCGACAAGTGTCGGGTCTTGATTTATTTCCTCTTTCAGGAGGCAAAGTATACCGGGCTGCTGGTCTTATTGTAGAGAGAAAGGATCACGTGTATTGTAGTATAATCGTAGATGAGCGATTTTGACGAGTGCATATCAGATCGAATTTGCGAATTCAATTTTTGTATAGAGTCTCGCGTTCCGAAAGTTTTAGAAAGTAAAGACATTTCCTTTTCGAAAATTGACGTATATAATAATCGAAAACATCACCGAGCGCCTAAATAATAAATTTAGCAAAAATATTATTTAGGTACCGTATCGGAGCAGGAGCTCAAAAACTCAGCGCCACGATTCAGGCCGCTCATAACATAGCAGCGGCTCACGAGCTTCGCTCTCGCCGGAGTTTTACTGTTAGTCGACGGTATAGTCCTAGGCTCGGCTCTCGCGCCTAGTTGCTCAACTCTATATAGCACTGTATATATATATATATATGCGCGAGAGCGAGTGAGCGAGAGCTTGAGGGAGAGCTGCAGGAGGAGGAAGAAGTAGGCACGGTGAAAGGTGTGGCCTGTGTGTGCGCGCACACGCTCTCAAGTGCTGCAAGAAAACCAGAATGCAATATCTCATCGGGCGATATCCTCTCGCTCTGTATGTATGTATGTGTAAACCTATAGCTGCAAGTGCCCCCTTCTTCTTCTCCCGTTAATTGTTTGCTACCGTTTTTCACTCGAGCGGTGACGAGAATTTTTCAGAATTATATTTATATATTGTATAAATGTTTTCCCGAAGCCGATTATAATAAAATTCCTGTATGTTTCTTTCATGCGCGCGCGTGTCTGAAGTTATGTAATGTGCCTTGCTATTTTTATAAAATTCCTGCGATATATACGCGTAAGGCTTCCTTGTGTGCGTATACATGTATACATATATAGTATACGCAAGCGACAGAATTAAAACCATACCGAGAGCGCGGTGAGGTGATTTAAAAAAAAGAGAGAAGAAAAAGCGGGCAAACAAAAGCAACAGGGATGAATGGGGGATGATGCTCGTCGGCTAGGAAAACTGGAATCGTAAGTTATACACAGGTGCATTAGCGAGCAATTCAAGTACCGGTTAATGGGATTCAACGACCTCGAAGCGCCGGACGAAGGAAAACGAGAAAGAGGGAGGAAAGACTTTATACATATATATAGTATGTATTAGAGGCAAGCGCCGGCGGCACGTCATAAATATATCCGCGAAAATTCAATTCTTGGATCCTACACTCGATCAACAAGTCTAGAAAGAATATCCTCGGATTTATATTACGCGCAGCTGAGAGAGGCGGAAGAGGCCGCCGCAACAACCCTCTCGGGTCGTCGCTAAGGTGGCACTGATCGTAAAACAGCGGCGACGTAGCGGTACCAGCGATCCTTGCTATACAGCGAAGAGAGAGGGAGACACACCGCGCGGACTTGGCCGATTGGTTCCGCGCTCTTCTATCCCAGCGGATAAGACCGACAGCGCGAAACGAGTAGTATTGCAACAATGCGCAGGGAAATAAAATTTAACGTCTCGATAGTTTTATCAAAAGCTAAGATTGCCAAATTTGGATACTACTCCACACACGCAGCTTGTCTCTCCGCGCATCCTGCGGCAAGTCGCACGCGCGCTACTAACTGTTCCTGCCTCTCTCTTTCTCCTCCGAGAGTCTATATATGTATACTTTTACAAGACGAGCGAGAGCGTTTTTTTTATATCCATTCTGAGATCACCGTCGATTTCGCCGGAATTTCAAAAGGGAGTGTTATATACCGAGAGCCGCGAAGATGAGTTGCGGCCGGAAGCGAAGGGTTGACATTCCTGCGATTAGTTAGCTACACGTCGTGGTATTTGAGGTGCTGGTGGTGGTGGCGGCAGGTGAGGCGAAGCGATTGTTGCGCGCGAGTGAAAGTGTGCTGCAACGCGAAGAAACTCTGCAGAGGCGATATGCTATTTTTGCGCTGGATTAATTTGTAACTTACATATATACGCTTTAGCGTGTCATGAAAAAAAAGGAAGCTGGCTTTGAAAGCGCAATGTTTTTAAAATCCGTCTGAAGAAAGATTACGAGGATTCCTTATAACACGTGCGGTGTAAAGAGCGCGCGTTGACCCATCGCGTTAAGACAAAAGCTCCGCTGGGGTGTCTTCCTTTCAATGGTTCTCTTGAGAGAGAGCGAGAGAGAGAGAGACAGTATATAATAGGGCTGTTGCTCCGCATTCTTTTTTTCTCGCATTCATCACTGTGTGGCACACTTTTTTTCATCAAAAACGAAACCAATCAACGCTCTTTTTTATCTTTAAAAAATTTCATAAGCAAAACGCGCACGTGCAGGAAAGTGAATAATCAGGCGAACTCATCGCGCACGAGGATAGAAGCGCAACGTATATAACACCGCGAAAGGAAACTCGACACTATAGTACGCTCTCGAGTCAGCAGTGTTGGAGCGCGAATTAGCGCTGAGCTTACGAGAAAAGAGAGGACGGAAGAGTCGGAAAACCGAACACCGCGCGCACGTGCACGGGCGAGCTTGCAATTTAATCGAACGGCTGGCTCTCCGAATGGGAATTCTGTATTATTTTTTCGAGTTATTGTTCGATTCACCCGAAACTGAAAGGCTGATCATCGATTGTTTAAACTTTATACTAATATGCAGGACGAGTATAGATACTTGCTAGTTCCCCGAAAGGCCGGCGTGGGCGGAAGCAGGACCGACGGTTCGTCTGCCTCTCCATAAGAGCCGCTGGCTCGAAAAATCCCTCGCACGCACTCTTTCGCGCTGGCAAGGTTACGGCTGCGCGCTCGTGAAAGTCCGGCCGTCGTCGAATTTCGTCGGCGCGTCCCTCTCTCTCCTTGATTTTTCAAGCGGACCCAAGGTTACAACAGCCGTCGCCGAAAGTTTGCACGGTCTCTCTCTCTCTCAGCTATACAAGTCAGGTTGGTATCAGGTCGGTCTAAGGTTTTTTTTCTATACCTCGGCGCGCACAGGGGCCTTGGAGTTTGTGTAACGAGCGTTTAATGGGCCGATACGCGGCTAATCCGTGACCCTAATATCGTCGCCGGTCTCAGGAGCAAGGGAGTAGAGGAGAACTTGTCAGACGAGCTCTACGTAATATACTGTGGTAATAATTACCCCACGAAATTACTGCGATCTCGAGCTCTGTTTCTCTTGAGAGCTCTCGTCTCATGAGTCACGACTTAACCGGAGTCATTTTTACTCAAGGCAACGTGGTCTCCGCCAGTAGTATACAGTGAGTCACGGTAATTTTTTATGGAAAATAATAACTCTGTTATTCCGTGCGCGGATGAGGAACGAGTTCTCTCTCTCATATATGCATTTTTCTGTATATCCGATGACAAATATAAACGGCGCCGCAGCATCCCTCGATCCGAATCTCAAAGTCAAAGTAGCTATATAACCGCGAGCGCGCAAAAAAGAGGCGAGAGAGAGAGAGAGAGAGAGAGACAAAAGACAGGAAGAGAAAAGCGAGTTTCTCGCGCGCGCAGTCGTCGCCGGGGCGAAAATGCAAACAGAATCAAAAGACAATTCCAAGTTTAATAGGCGACGAGAGAAAGAGCCCGGGGCTAAGAAGCCCGAGCGCGAGACTCCAGACAGAGTGTAGCAGAAGAAGACTACGAAGCCTGGAAGTCTTCGAAGACGCGCGAGCGCAACGGCGGCAGCGAAGCAGAAGAAGAAGAAGAAGAAGAAGCAGCAGCAGCAGCAGAGAAAGAGAGGACGACTGGTTGGCCGGCGGCGGCTGCGTCGCTGTTATTTTTAACTCGACTCGCGCGCGTATACGTCCAAGTCTAAAAGCGAGCTCTTGCGCGCTGCCTTTTCTTTCTTCCTTCGCCGTCTGCTGTTTCTGGCTTGGCGGGCAGCAGCATATTTCGGAGCCTATTTTCAAAGCGCGCCAGAGAGAGAGAGATCTCTGGGGCCCCTTTCTATTTTCAAAGTCGCGCGCGCGCGTCGCGACGCCGGCGCCGCCGCGCGACTTCCGACGACGGCGCGAGTGTGTGTGTGTGTGTCTCACCGTCGTTCTCAAGAATTTCGGAAGAGAGAGGACGAGCTTTTTGCTCCGGTAGGATCGATTGCCGAGCTTTCGCGTTCACTTTGATTGAGAGATTTTTTTAATTTCAAAAATTTGCTGTAATATACACTTGGATCTTGTATATAGAGGCTCGAAGAGAAAGCAATCTGCTATTCGCATTATAAAATAAAATTCTGCGCGCAGGAATCGATCCGGTAGCCCGGCTTTTGCAAAAGAAATAAAAAACGCAGACGGCCGACAAAAGGCTGAAAACCCCCTAAAAAATATCATCTCTCGGAGCTCTTCAGAGGTCGCGAAAGGACGAAGAAAAAGAGCACGTTATATATCCCCGACGACGACGACGACGACGACGACTACGTCGAGAGAGAATCGATTCTCGGCAGCGGGGCGCCGCCGCCACCACCTCTCCACCGTAGCTATATACATCCATCTCTCTCTCTCTCTCTCTCTCTCTCTCTCTCTCTCTCTGTCTCTCTTTCTCCTCGGGAAAATTCATTTCGAAAGGCGGTTTTCCCGCCAGCAGCAGCAGCAGCAGTATAGCAGCGGCAGCCTCGCTGCCAGCACAGACATATACACGTACACAGAGACAAGTCAGAGTATATAGCAGCAGCAGCAGCAGCAATGAGCAGTGAGAAAGAGAGAAGGGGACGACGTGGCAACGTCGCGCTTGCGCGCAAGGCCTCGAAACGCGGCAACGCTGGCGCCTGCGTCGTCGTAGTCGGTTCCGTGCTGATACCCACGCTCTCCTCGCTGCTGCTGCTGCTGTCTTTCTCTCTCTCTCTTTCTCTCTCGCTCTGTAGGTTCGAGCGGCGGAGAGCTCGTTTCTGAGTTGAGAGCTGCCGCCGTCGATCCAGCAGCAGCGGCGAAAATGCCTCTGGAGACTTTCTACTGCTGCTGCTGCTGCTGCCGCTGTTCTGCTGCTCGCGAGAATGGGGTTGTCTTCTTGCCAATTCCCTTCGTCGCCGGCTGCTCCCCACCACTATTCCGGTGCGATGCTGCTGCTGCAGCGCACCTATATATACATAACGCAGCTTGAATACGAGGAGGCTTTTTTTTTTCTTTAATGCTTCCAAGTTTTTTCCCCGTCTTTGTTCAATTTTTCTTGATCTTTTACGTCGATTTTCGCCTGAGCTTTTTCGTCCGAGTATCGATTTTGTGTACTTGTATTATAATGCAGCGAGCACTTTTATAATCCTCTTCGCTTTCGTATCTCATCAGTCGCTCGATAATACTTGCAACAACGAAAAGCGCGAGCTTCAACAACAATTACATTCGCTGCTGTAGCCTCCACTTTTTCGAAACACTTTTTTTTTTCAAAACCTCCTACCTATCTCGTCTTTACGTAACTATCTTATCCTCGCCGCGTGTCGCACACCGCGCTCTTTTTTTTATATATATAATTCAGTCCGTTCTACTTTTGAAAAGCAGCAGTTTGTATATATAGAATACCTGTCTATGCGTATACGATGATAGAGAGAGAGAAAGGGCGCGCGCATCTCGTGCGTTTTTGGGGCGCGAAATTCAAAGTGCGGTTGCGCGCGCGTGTGAGCCTTCGCGACAAGTGGAAAATCTCCGCTTACATCGGACGGCCGCGCGGACATCTATATAGGTACATACACATAGGGTATACCGTATACATGCGGCGTTTCTATTGCAGAATTTTCGACTTTTAGATTTCAATTTTTGGATCCCAATCGCAAATGAGAAGAAGTATTGCATACATTTCCATGGAGTGTGTATAATATATCGCGAGAGAAGGCCATCGCGAAGAAGAGAAAAGCCGGATTGCGCAGCGACGAGCTCAGTCAAAGGGTTTTCGAAATTCAAAATTTCGGCCGGTCCACTGATGTATATAACCAGCATCAGCGCGCGTGTGTGTGGCCGAGTCCTCGGCATTCTCCGGCTCTGAAAAGTAAGGTGCCCAGCATATATAGCCGCCGGTTAAAATTCGAAAGGCCTCTAGCTCGCGCTGCTGCGCTGAGGCCGTGCCGGGGCAACTTTCTAGTTTGGCTGACGCGCGCGGCGTGGCTCTGTGTCTGTGTCTCTCTGGCTGATGCAGTGTGTATGTGTGTGCCGGACACACGACTACACAGCGCGAGAGCGAGGTAGAATGTGCCTCGCCTCGCGCGCGTGAGAAAGAAAAAGATACAAGTATATAAACGCACGAGAGAGAGAGACGCTGTCATTTTCTCTCTCTCATCTCGACGAGGCTCTCTTTCTCTGCGTATACCACCTTCTCTCGATAAGCGTAATTTTTTTATTGTTTCGCAACAACACTCGCCGATGGGAGAATATTTTTATCGAATATTATTCGCGCGCGCGCGCGCGCGACGTGCACAATTTCATTCGATTCGAAATATTCGTTATTGATAAAAAGCAATATTTCACGCGTGTGTCATAAACATTATCTGACGAGCTGCGGCTTATTATCGGCCGATAATACATTCCGCGGAATAACAGCAGCGACGACCGAAATAATAACCTAGCCCTACCCTGTGCTATCAGTATTTGCTATATAGTATTTCTTCTAATTTATTTAACATATTTATTCCCTAGGTTTTATTACTCTCCGTCATTCCCTCCTTCCTTTTATCCTCGTTCTCCAGCCGGCGGCAGCCGTGTGTCCTCGGCGGCGGCGGTATACTGGTCGTCGCGTGGTGGAGGAAAACTGGTTCCAGCGGCGCAGAATAGAGCAACTGCGCCGCACACACAGCTGCCTCCTTCTCTCTCTCTCTCTCTCTCTCTCTTCTCACGCACGCACACACACGCTCCGACACCCTCATTCCTCTCTCGAGCTCGATCCGAGTAGTATTAGTGGAATATACACACGTACGGGTGGTTGCATATGTGCGCGGGGCTCTCTCTCTCTCTCTCTGTTGCTCGTTTTTCTCGTGCAATGCCGGTCTCTTCTTCGTCGCCGTCGTGGCGGCGCGCATATACTATATAGTATAGCTCTCGGTTCGTCTTGACCGGAGGTATAATGTGCTTTTTCTAGCGCGCGGATTTCGATTTTACTTTAATTTTTTTTCATATCTTCGAACGAAACGAAATATCGCAGGAATTTTTTGTGCAAACCTCTCGCTTGAGAAAAAGTAAAGAATCGATGAAATTATTCCAACGACAGCTCCGATTAAAAACGTCCGTTGACATCATCAGTAGTAGCAGCAAAACAAGGCAGCGCGTGAGATCGAATAAAAAGAAGATAATATGAGAGACGGAAATTCGCGGAGAGAAAAAAAAAACAACAGAGCGACTCTGCTTTACCGACGGACAGTCGTTACGTTCGCCGGGCGGCATCCAAATCTTCCGTAATTTCGCTCCGGCGCTTATATATCCCCTTTTAGATACGTAGGTATATACATATAGGTATATACAAACGCGCGTATCTCGCCGAGCTCATCGTCGTCTCTGCAGCCGCACGAGAGAGAGAGAGCGCAAAACTCGTCTAGGTATATATGTGTGCGTGTGTGTGTATAGTGGAAGAGCGAGGGGGGTTGAAACTACCCCCGACGTCAGACTGGTATAACGTCACGAGATGGTGGGAGAGGCGGCGGGAGCGGGTTGATTGCACTGCCGGCCCCGCTGGCGCACACGCCTTTGGCATTGGTCTTTTTCATCCCTCTCTCTCTCTCACACACACACACACTGTTTTTCTTCGCCCCGTCCCACCCTGATTTCTCTTCGCTTCTCCTTTACCTCCTCGTTCTCTTTCTCTCCGTCGGTGGCGGCGGCCCCTTTTTCCTTATTTCTCTCGTTTTATCGCGCACTCTATACCTCTATATACGAGCGCGGATCCATACTATAGCATATACCTATATAGCGGCGGCGGCGCGTGTATATACCTAGAGCGAGCGAGTCAGGGGTGGAACGAGTAGGGGTTGCCATGGCAACGCCCCATGCGCTAGTAATGCGCTCCCCACCGCCACCGCCTCCTCCCACTTGTGTGTCTTCTCTCGCTGTCTCTCTCTCTCGCTCTCGCTCGCTCTGCAGCGCGTACAGAATGATTCATTTTCTGCCGGCACAGAGAGTGCTCTCTCGCTCTCTCTCTCTCTCTCTATACTTCGAGACTCGCTCTGCGCTGGCTGGGAGATTAATCCAAGCAGCGAGTGCTCTCTCTGACTATGTGTGTGTGTGCATGTGTATCATGCATGTGCATCGGGGAAAAGCGCGCTCGCGTCTATAAGGGAAAATACGTACGCGCGCGTGAGCGAGATTTTTAGTCGCTGGCTGGCGGCCCGAGAGAAAGGGAGTAGGAGAGCTGCTGCTACTGCTAGCTTTTCTTCTTGTTTTACTCGTCTCTGAGGGGAGGACTACGTACTCGCGATAACGTCCTGACTCGCGATCTCTAATTACTGGGGTTTTCGCATTTTTTTCGCGCAGCTATATACTTATACGTCATACGCGGCATTAGATCGAATTTGAGAAAAATCAATACTCCAAAAACTCAACGCCACCCCCTCATTAGACGATCATTTTCTACGTGCCCCAGAACAGGGGCTTCCTGACTCTCTGCGCAGCAACATTATATAGCTCTCCGTCTCTCCTGTGCATGCGCGCGAGCGAGAGAGAGAGAGAGAGTCAGTGCTGGCGCACTCGCCGGGACTTCCCCGCGCTCGCGTATAGATTTTCCGCTGAGGCCGGCTGCGGGAGTTCGCTGCGCCAGAGATATAGATAATAGAGGGAGAGAGAGGGAGTTTTGGGGCTTCGCTTTCGCTTCTGCACGGGAAAACAGAGAGAGAGAGAGAGAGAGAGAGATGGATTGGCCTTTCCGTTTTTTGGGATGAAAATATTTTTCCGTCTCGACGCAGCCCGAACTTATCTACTAGCGCTAATTGAGCGGTCCCTTTTTTCCAAGAAAACAGAATACTGTCAAGAGCCCTTTTGCATCGAGGGATGATCTGCTGACGAGAGGAGGCGAGAAAAAAAAGGGCCGGAGGGCGCTCTCTTTCTCGGGGGAAGGGGCAGATAAATAGAAAGTCGAGCCTGGAATTTACGCTTGCACGCGCTCCCTGCGTAGGAGTATATAGCAGTATAGCTATACAGGATGGTGTGCTGCCGCGTATACTAGCGTAACGAGCCAATTTTCCTCCCTCCGCTTTTTTTCTGATGCTGTTATTTTGAGAAACAGCGAGCGAGTGTGAGTGAGAGAGAAAAAAACGATAAGTAGGTGGATGATAATTCTTTTATTTTCACTCACGCTCTCGAGTGAAAAAGAGATCCGTCTCCAGATACACCGATGCAGAGGAGGTAGGCAATTAAAGGAGCATCTGTATACCAGGGTAATCGGCAATTAAGCACCGGCGACCGGCTTAAGCCTCGTGCCACGCGACCGCAGTCAAAAATTCTAATCCAAACGAGATGCTAATCTCTATCTCGAGTGTGAGCTCTCGCCGCATGTTTGTTTACGAATCGGAGCTGGCTCTGAGTAAACAGAGCTGCCGTCCCTGCGATTCTTTTTTCTTTTTGAGACTCAAATTAATATTCTACATTATCGACCTTCCAGGATAGGTAATAATATCGAATGAAAAAATTGCCATCGAGAGACGAGCACAAGTGACTCGTCGAAATCGCGCTTATAAAGAAACGCACAATACACATGCTGCAGCAGCAGCAGCAACCGCAGAGCTATACGTCGTGTACGTGTTTTGCCCGCGATACGGCTTATCTCTCACTCGCGGCGGCGACGACATTCAAAGAACGAGGAACGAGGCAAAAACAAGCGCACGAGCATACTCCAAAGATACCGAGAGCGAGAGCTGTATATATACACTTGCCCGTGTGTATACACTGGCACAGGTGCTCGCGGGCTGTGTCTTTTATATACGATTGCGATTCGACGATGGATCAGGCCTGCGATGTCAAGTATACTTATCGGCTTCATTCGCGAGCGGCTGTTTCGATCATTGTCTTATGGGTTATATGCTACGCCTTTTGAGAGATTATACTGCGTAGAGATTGATTTCTTACAATCAATCATTTCGCATATTGGAGAAAAGGGCAGAAATTTTATTCCTCGCAACGTGAAAATTCTAATAATCTATACTGCTCTATGTAATCAATTAGCCGCGTGCAGCCCCGTTAATTTCGGCGGGAAATACGAAAAAAAGCGCGTGCATCGATAAATCGCGGGGGCCAATATTATACACGCGCTTATGTACGCCGCGCAGCTCAGCTTCTTCGGTTCTGCTGTTGCTCAGCTCCGGCGATAAAAAGAGATCCACGTATATAGCTGCGAAACTGGTTTCGAAGGATGTCCTCTTCTCTCTCTCGCTCCGGCAAATATTCCGCGCGCGCGCGCGTGCATGAGAGAGCGAGACCGGAATATCCATACAGCGGTGTGTATATATGTATATAGTCGTTGGCGCGACGCGTGTTTTCGGGAATTCCGCGAAGCTATCGGGCTTTTCTTCGCACTTCTTATCGAAGAGTCAGCTGATCCGCTGCGCAGATGGGAACTAAGCGGAGTTTAAACTTTTTGCGCGTTTAATCGATCAGTTATATTGTGGCTTTGAATTTTCGGCGAAAGTCGATTTAATTTTCACAATTTACTCTCGTCGCAGCGCGCTGATGGGAGTTTAGCCGGTTCATTCAATATTTACCGAGCGAAAATTAAATGTGTCACTGCCAGGCGATTATCAAGCCGGCTTAATTGACTTTATTTTTAGAGGGGATTTTATGCAAAAAAAAAAGAGAGAGTATTAACCGACGATTAATTGACGCGCTGACGTAGAGCAAGAAATATATATACAAGAAAATCAAGGCGCGTTTCTCCAAATCCAACGAAAAAAAGTCAATCACATTAGGGA
>UCOJ01001268.1:0-36587 GCA_900474305.1 Cecidostiba fungosa | reverse complement strand
AGCCTGTACAGTTTCTTGCCACTGTGTGTGTGTGTGTGTGTGTGTGTGTGTAATTGTCGACTGCATTGTCTCGCGTGGATTTCGTTTGTAAAGCGGAACGTATTATACACTATTCCTTATTTTGCGTATATATTTTTAGTAATTTATTCGCGCTCGACGTCGTTGTTATATTATTTTTATTTATTGCAGTATAACGTCCGCGCGAGATAATGTACCGAGACGAAGAATAATCGAAGAAGAATGAAGAAAAAAAAGACTATATAATACACAAACGCGAGAGTGACGCAGACGATGAAAAACGCGCGTCAATTGCGAAAACACACACACATTTATGATTTATATATATATATACACAATTGCCGCGACGTCGCGACTTTTTCCGCGCAGAAGCGAAAATTCGTTCGGCTTTCCTCCGAGTGTATATACAGGGGAAACGCCAGCACCTGTGTAATAATAATAATAATAACACGAGGGGCCGTGAATAAAAAGGAAAAAAAAAAGAAAAAAAAAATTAGGCTGCGCCGACTCATGCGCACTGTACTGTACATACCAATAGCGGCTCGTAGCTGTATATCTCGCTCTGATGCGAAATGAAAAACGGCGTATAAACACACGCGTACACGTATATCACATAGAGAAAAAAAAACTGTACTCGTAAGCCTGCGATATCCGTATAATAGCGAAAAACCAGAAACGCGAAGGAGTTTCTGCCCGCGCACGTATGCGTGTGTAAGAGCGACGCGAGGAGGAGCAAGTTGAATTTTTTTTGTTTTTTTTATTTCATATTATATACAAACTATACGTGAGAAAAGCAGTGGCGAAAGTTTTTTTTTCGGCTGTGTATGTGATCCGGGTCAGACTCCCGGAGTTTTCTTCGGCTAATTAGGCCGTACGTGTGTATAATGTGGACGTTTGATTTTCGACTACTCGACGATTTTCGATTATTATGCTTTGCGAAGACTGATTTCTCCGATATGTATGTATGTGTGTGTATCGAATCGAGCCGCTGCTTTTCGAGTATTATATATAACGAAAAACGAGAGTCACACACACATATACACTGCAGAGCAATATACAGCCAAGGAAATTCGCGTTATTAACGTCTGCGCTTCGACGATATATAGGGGGAGAGTATATATATATAATACACCGTCTCGCGATTGGTTTTCTCCGAGCCGTGCGCGATCATAATCGAATTCGACGTAGTCACGGGCATCCTTTTTGCTCCGGTTGACTTTTCTCCTCCTTCTTCTCCTCCTCGCGTGTGTATACATATATACATATACACACGATATCGATCGTTGCACCGCTCTTACGTTACACACCGATACGTACTGTATTCTCGGTTTTTTTTTCTTTCTTTTTGTTCTTCTCTCGATGTATATACGACGACGATCACTATACGATGACGACGATGATGATGATAATGATGAAACGTACTACTATACGACAGAGAGTCTTCCGGACGGACTTTCCGGAGAGCCCGAAGAGCGATCTCGAGGAGATATCAAAAAAATAATTAAGCGTCGACGTCGACACACTGATGATGATGATGATAATGATGATGATGATGATGATGATGATGATGATGATGATGATGATCCACACGACTAGGGATTGCGATTATTTTTAAAGAACAACAAATGTAAGGGATAAGACTGTAACGATGTATATATTGTTCTAAACCTGAATAAATATTATTATTATTGTTAAACGACCTGCGTTTTTTTTTGTTGTTGTTTTTCTTATTCGTGCTTTTTTATACACTGACTTTTTGTGTTTTTTTTTTTTCATTCCTATACACACGGCACGCTCGCATTCCTCGTACGTTCACCTTTCGTTTTATATATTGTGCGAGTTGCCGCGCGCAAGCCGATCGTTTTCGAGTTTAATATTTTGAGACGTCCGGTGATGTCATGTTTCGTCATTGAAATCTGCTCGTGTCGCTGGGGAGGTTTAAACATTTTTCGAGAGGTTTAAAAAACAATGGAGAGTGAGAGAAAGAAAGTCGAAATTTCCTTGTAAATGTTTATACCGTTTCGCTCGTTATTTTCGGTTTTAATTTTATTCTGATGTGGAGGAGAAATTGGGATATAATTTATACGCGGAGAGATTCGAGTGGAAGATTTTTTATTTTGTTGGAAACGTCTGAATAAAGCACGAAGTGGCTGATCATTGTTTTTTATTAAAGTTATTAATAAATGGTATTTTTATAGCGCAATAAAGCAGAAGAATTTATTGCGATGTATCTTTTATGTAACGATAAATTTACAGTAATCATTTTAAAAACTTAATTTAAACGTTATATTATGGCTATTCCAATGAAAAATACTATACTTTGCAAACATTTTATCACACACTTTGTATCACGACAAACTCGTAACTCCATAACAACGATGAAATTACAGTTATTTTTCGAAGCAAGCATTGCATAATTCAAATTTAAATGCCCGGAGCCCGCCGTTGTTCATCGAATCCCCGTCGACACAGATGGCAGCACATACCAGGTAAATATGTCTCGAAATCGACACTCTACATGAATTTACGTAGTACGAGCTAGAAATTTCAAAATATTGGCGCGGATATGACGGTTTATCGGGGAGACAACTATTGATTCTTTAAACTCGACGTTCATCTCGGAGCTGTGAACAAAACATGCAGTGAAATTCTGACTCCGAAATTGAGATTCATCGCTTGCTTATATGAGGGTCTGAAATCGCCGAGTTTAGTTGTTGCAGTATTTGATTCATATACTAATTGAATCGGTAGACAGACAACTACGTCAGGGCCGAGAGCGAAATTCCTGTCAAGGTTCTCTCGATTTCCCGGTTAAGGAATAGCTTCGGACACAAAAAGCGATTAGGTATACAAAAATCTCGAAAAAGCGCGCTAAAGGATATCTAGACCATTTCGCGCCCCGATAAAGCCACAGGGAAAGAAAGAAAAAAATTATGCTATAATACTTTCGACGCTGAAAATCTAGTCCGAGGCTTGACAGAAAAAGTGTGTCGCTTTCGGGCGCGACTATTCGGCCGTATAACAGAGATTTGTAGGTATACCTATACGTAAAGCGTGACGTCGATCGACTTGCCCTTCAAATGAAATAAATTATATCATAACCGAATTCGACGTACTTTATTCTATGATGATGTTGATGAGGAAACGTAATACCTACTTTAAGACAGAGTAGTAGGTCTTGGCAGCACTTTCGAGTGATTTGAGGTCCATTTCTGTACCATTATTAGTTAAGATGTTCTTATGAATGGTTTAATTTGGTTGGAAAGTGTCAGGTTATTTTTTTTTATTAAAGTAATTGATATACCTACAAAAAACAGTATTTTGTAGTCTTTAATAAAGCAGACGTATTCATTCCGATTTACCTTCTATGTAACAATACAATAATCACTTTCAATACTCAATTCTGTTGTACATACATTATTGCTTTTCATAAAAAAAAATACTATACTTACTTTGCCAACATTTTATCACACACTTTGTCTAAACGACGAAATTACAGTTATTTTCGAAATAAGCATATTGCATAATTCAAATTTAAATGCCCCAACCCCGCCGTTGCTCATCACAATAATAATATTCCGACGACTCAGATGGCAGCACATACCAGGTATAAGAGTTTTTCCGAAGCCGACACTCGACCAGCTCTGCATTGGTTTACGTAATTCGAGCCTGGAGTCCAGTGTTATGGTGGATTCTGCGAGACATTGGTGCGATATCAAGTTTCCTCCCAAAAACTCGTCGCAGCTTCGCATGGCAGAAGTGAAGGACCTTAGCGAGGTGCGATTAGCTAAATACGCGCAGTATGCACTATCTAGAGGTTTCCCTGTTAGTATTATCAAGTATTCACTTAACGATACTCAGCTGGTCGCGTAAAATCGATTTCTAACCTCACTTTTCCGGCGTTGCGCGCAGCACACACTTTTTCGTATATATATATATGTCATCACGTGGTCGCGGCACACAAAAACACGGGGAAAAGAGGGAACCTGCTACTTAGCGCAAGATTACGAAATAGTTTTGGTTCTCGTCAAATTCGTAATGATAATCGTCGTGTTTCTTTTTTCAGGGAACTGTCCAAGGAACCTGACAATCCTATAACAGCGACAACAGTGAAGACACAGTTATTGATAGCAGTCAGACAGTTGCTGGGTACGGAAGGTGCAGCACACAAGGTTGATGTATTGAAGTACAATCAATCGGAGAGGAGATTTATTTTACGCTGTGATTCTGAGCACTACGTGAGACTGAGAGCGGCGTTGACTCTGGCCAGTACTTTTGAAGGAGAACCTTGTAGCTACAGTGTACACAAAGCTTCTCCTAACTTACTAAGTTTTACTGCCAATAGTAGAACGTACAAGCATTAAGGCTGTTTAGGATATTGTATCTTTGGTATAATCCATTTTTAAAATAATACAGGTTGGTACTGTTTGTAAAGTTGCTCATTATAGTGCAATTGTTGTGGTTCTTTTATAATAGATTGTAAAAGATAAATAAGAATTGTTTTTAAGCTTTATACAATTCATGTAACTTATTTTCTTAATTTCAGAGCAATCATGTCTATCATCAGGAAAGAAGGTAAAGATACAATTATCTTTGCAACAAAAGAGGATCACGCATCACCAAGCAAAGTTACCTTGCCAGCACCGGAGCCAAGTCCTGGCCTGATTCTCCCAAATGGAGAAATAAACTGGAACTGCCCGTGTTTAGGAGGAATGGCAACAGGACCATGTGGAGTGGAATTCAGAGAGGCTTTTTCATGTTTCCACTACTCTACTGCTGATCCCAAGGGATCAGATTGCTATGAAGCCTTCAAGACAATGCAGAGCTGTATGTCGAATTACCCTGCACTTTATGCCAATAAAGAGACAGACTTGGATGACTTGGACAATGAAAGCGGTGAACTTAAGAATGAACACGAAAACAGGCGAGATCTTAAAGCGGATAAAGTTCCTGAAGTCACGAATGAGAGTAGTCAAACTGTCATGAGTAGTAAAAAGGAAGTTGAATCGGCTAAAGCTCAATGAAAGTAGTTTATTAAAGAATTGATAGTTGTTCAATTTTTAGTTTTATATTGATTAAAGTTCCCAATGTCAATCTGATTTTTGTGGCATGTTTTATGTAAAAACGCAAAAGGTACAAATCAATCATTGCCAAAATTGTTTTTAGTTTATAACTAAAAATATAGTTTATATCTAACAATTTTTGTACTTGTTTTCACTTAATAATTGTGTTGATTACGGGTTTTGTTACGTTCTTTTTTTTAATTATTGTTTAATTTATTCTTCAGAATAAAAAAGAAGCAAATCAACACAATTCTGTACGTACTTAATTATAAAAATTCGTTTTTATAATTCTGTGTCTTATTAAAAATAATAAAAAAAAAATAGCTAAAAATTGTTGAATCATATAGGTGACTAATTTCGTCTGTTAATCAAAATAACTACTTCGTCATTATGAAAAAAAAATAAGCTTGTAAAAAGAATCCAGCATTTTGCATCACGCGCTAATGAATATTCATAAAGGCCTTTCTCAAGGCACACAAGCGCGTGCATCGCTCAAGATCGTCGAACCCGATACTCCGTGGCCGCAATCGATTATGGCATTATAGTCAGCTGTCTTCTGTCAAAAACTATCTCTGCCTCTCTCTTCGCCACCAGCAGGTCTCCAAAGAAAACTACTCGCCAGAAAATCCAGCTCTCCCACGGATTCGAAAGTCGAACTCTCCAAGATTTCCAATCGGCGACCCGATCCAGCTGTCATGCTCTAGGAAGTCCCGTTTTCGCTCACTTCCCCTGAATCTCCACACGAGATACTTACAAAGGGCCAACGCAGCCGCACATGTCGGCACCAGGAGAGAGGAGAGAGAGAGAGAGAGAGAGCGAGAGCGAGCATCAGCTCCGGGGGAGCGCACCAGAGAGACGGAGCTACTAGGAGTGAACAAAGCGGAGCCTGTGAGCAGAGACAGAGAGATGCATGTGTGCATATCGAGATATTATATAGGTGTACACACACTGTACGCTGTGGAATCCCGTTCGTCGCTAGCTGCGCGAGGAGAGAGAAGAGACAAAGACGGAATAGTCCTATGGTAAACTGACGGCATAGGAGACCGTCAGAGAGTGGCTCGTAAGTTTTGCTTTCGCGAGTTTGCGTATATCGCACGACGATGCTCCGTCGTATCAGGCACGTTCAAGAGGGTTTAAGGGTACATACATACATATAATACCCACACATGTCGAAGCCGATAGTGGAATCTAGGAGCTTTGTTCTATGAAATGTTTAACGTCGCTCGACGATTGTGGAACAAACGAGTTTGCAAAATTAAAAAACAGCTCAGCTGTTATACCTTCGAGATTTAAATCTCGGAGTTTTTAAAAATACTCAATTTTAATGGATGAATATTCAATGCGGTATATAAGGTAGCTGAACCGAATATCGATTTAAAATAGATAAAATTTTACGGCTGCCGTTATTATGGATCGAGTTGCTCCAAAATCCATTTCGGAGCAAGCATCGCTCCACTTTTTAAAATCCTCATTCAGTCCTAATAGACCTCAGCTGTTCTATTTTAAACGAGTTATCAATCACCGCGTTTCCAAGAATCCTCTTTTTCACCACACACAACTCCAACATTGTTGCTCGGCGGCGGCGGCGACGGCACACGTCACACACACACACACACACACATATAATACGACCCCCCTATAATCCTCATCTCCACCGGCGCTAGTCGCAACCGCCATGCGCGCTCGAACTTTTAACTCCGACGGCGATAAGGATAAAGCGCTATTTAAACGTTGACAGCACTTCTCGCTTCGAACAATCGAGCCACTTTACTCCAGGCGAGCCGTAAACGGGCTAAAGTCTGAAAAAAATTAACGATTTCGCAGGAAAATCAAGCCGAGCACATGGCGAGTGTCGAAACTGCATAATAAAGTACGACGACGACGCTCTGTCTCTCTCTCTCTCTCTCTCTCTCTCTCTCGCACCCGCTAGAATGCATATGGCAGTAGCTAGCAAATCCGGTCATTCTCTCGCCGACGTCAGCGGCAGAGACAGAGAACACAACACACACATATGTATATGTATGTACCTTATATATACTGCAAAATACACACACTGTAGAGAAAGAGATGGATCTTGGCGCGTTTGACTGTTTTTCGTGACGGTCATACGCACGTAAAGCAGCGGGGCTGCTGCTGTGTGCTAGTACTAACTCGTGCAAAAGAAAGAATAAAGACAGTAGTCGACAAAGCGCGAGAGAAAGAGAGTGTGCAGCGGTGTCTGTGTGTAATAGGTATCGGCGCGGCCACAGAGTGCGGGCTGCACTACAACGCACACGTACGTACAAGTACAAGTATTATATAGCCCACGAATCGCTCGCGAGAGAAAGAGAAGAGGAGGAGAGAAAGAAGAGAAGGCTACACTATAGCGTTCTCTCTGTGTGTGCGCGAGAGATCAACATGGTGACCGAGGAGTTAACGAACTGCCGTCAGTGCTGCAGCTCGCGCCTCGACGGTTGAGGAGAGATCCCTGCCGCCGACGACGACGACGACGACTTCTATAAACTACTACTACCAAGTACTACGACAACGAAGAGGTGGAGGACGGGATTTGCTTCGCTTTGCGATTGCCATCAAGCTGCTAACTGCGATACGACGTCGACGACAGTCGTCCTGGGCTATTATAGCCACAGCCGCCGAGTGTAGATAGTACATACTGATGATGTGATATGGACTTGAGCTGATAGCACCGAAAGTAACTCGCGGGGCTGATTCGCGCGACTCCTCGGGACCGCTCGGCACGCAATCATGTGCGATGTGTGCGCCGACTTTCACGATCTTCTGCTCACCTGTAAGTCTCAAGAATTCTATACCTACCTCCAAAGACACCCGCGGGGGATAGAATATTTTTTTTTATCCCAAGAGAAAGAGAGACGACTCGTTCGTTGCTCCATATCCTACTTATGAGGAACGGAGCGGGACGATGCCGTGCACGTTGTGCATCATCTACGGGGACGCATACTTGCATACGGGGCCAGTTGTTGGGTTGTCGAAGCTCAGGAATTCCTCAGGGGGCAGGGAAACGGCTGTCGCGGCCTTATAACCTTAAACTTGAGGAATTTCTGCCTCGACACAGGCGAAAGGGATATGGTGTCTAGCTGCTGGGGATAAGAGTGTGTTGCCACTGATTATTACTGAGTTCATGATTATCATAATGGAGCTCTGTGCTCTGTGTGTATGTGAGCATGGAAATTAAAAGTCTTTGTTGCTCAGAGCTGTGGCTGGTGGTCTGCTTGTTTATGCTTGTTCAACTTTGATTTGAATTTAAAGGGAACAACCTGGGGTATAGTGCATTTTTAGATTCTATTATGCTCACTGACACCTTTTCAATTCTGGGGGGAGTAAAGTTTGGAGAGCTCTGGCTCTAGCTTTTTTTTAATTTTCGTTTAGAGAGGGTGGGATTGTATAACGTTTTTTGCAAGCCAAGTAGTTTAATTTATTTTTATTGTAAAAATATTGTTTTTAAGTTGTTATGAAAAAAGTCTAGTATATGGGTACCTAACACATTTTGGTTTGCAGAAGTTGTCTTCCAAGATGATTAGTAAAAATAAGCAAAATTTTAGGTAACTAGTTTGCTGATAGATTTGCAAAAAAAGCTCATATTTTTACAGCAGTAGAATACATTTTAACCTTTCTTGTATTTGAAGAATGTTGAAAGCAAAGAGGTAGAACATTTTTAACAGTTATACAATAAAAATTTATTCCAGTTTTTATTTGCAAAAATAGTTTTGCCATGTCTTAAAAAGTAAATATGTTAGATAAAGTGGCATGAATTATTTTATCAATTCATACAATTTTGATTATATTGAGTCTTAAGTATAGAGCCCAGCTCTAATAACCTTTCTTGCCCTTAAAAGTACTACAGAACAGTGAAAACTTGTTATTAATTCTCTTACAGATGATGAGAGCGAGAATGAGGTAGCGAATCTACTTGTCGTTGATGTTGATACAATATTACACTATGTGAATCAATGGGTTCAAAGGTAGATAACCTTAATCTTAAAGTGATTAATTACGTCAACAGTTCGTAAAATCATGTTATTAACTAGAGCCAAATTTTTCTTCTTTACAGACAATGTATGTGCTGTTATCGCGATATAAAAAACTTTGATCGATTTATCAGACTGATTCATAATATTGTCCTTCGCACTTTGCAACAATTGCAAGAAATACAACAAGAACAACAATATGCTGAAGGCAAAAAGGAAGGAACAAGCAGTAGCGATGGAGATGAGGCTGATAAAAAGGAGAAAGAAAAGAATGTGGAGGAGAAGTCCCAGAGTCCGGAATCGTCAAGACCCAAATCAAACTGGACACATCAAGACAGAGAGAAATTATTTCATCTCTTGTCCAAAATATTTTTATTAAATTTTCCTCTCTACATAGCTATGAAACATGGTGGAGCTATTAACCCTTTGGCTCCTGTCAAAGTAAGCAAAAAACTTAAAAATAATTTCATTTAAAACAGATTCAAAAAAACTTTTTTAAATTTATGAAATTTTTGATAGTTTTTTATTATTGACCAGCAATTAAAATTAAAATATCTTTATAGGATGAAGGAGGATACTGTGAGCCACATGATCCAGAGGTGCCGGCACCCTTGATTCGTGCAGTATCAGTATTCTGTCATCAGGGTGGATTCAATTTAATGTCAGCTTGTTTTGATATGGAACATACACTGCCTGTTGGTCTTGCACACTCTATGGTTGCAGTTATTTGTAATTTAAAGCTTTGGTTGAATTATGGTAGCGTGATTCAGTTATTTATACCTTTACGTAGTCGAGTTATGAAGTATATGTGCCGATTGACTGACAAAGAGTTAAGAACCCCAGCTGTGAGAACCATGGCAGGTAAAGTAAAAGAACAGCACGTATTTTTATAAGCGATTCTATCCGAATTTTATTTATTCTATTCATAAAGTGATTTGCATATTAATATCATATATGGGTTGCATCATTCACTTTGAATAAGAATTTCAATATTTCTACTTCCAGTACTTTTAGAAATGTGATATAATAAAAGCTAAAGGGATTTGATAAAATATTATTGTATAAACGTGAGATCCTAGAAGTTCATTTTTTTACTTTATCCTTTAGATTTCATGTGGAGTGCCGTGAAAGATCCAATAGACGCAGTCCTGCCGACTTTCGATCGCGATGGCTTGGATTTGGCTTTCAAATACTTTACGAGCACAACCCTGACGATGCGTCTGGCCGGCATAGCGCAAATCAACTCGCACATCACGGCCTTCAACGAACTGTGTAACAGCGAGACCGTAGCGGAAATCGAGCAGGTTGGTCACGCTCTCGCCATGTGGCTCACCGAGAACAATATCATAGCACACATTTTCGGCCCAAACCTGCATGTCGAAGTGATCAAACAAAGCCACATAGTGCTGAGCTTTCTGGCGATGGAAGGTCGCATATCCTCCATGGACATGGATATAATGTGGCAGGCGGCTCAGCTAAAGCACTGCGCTCGCCCTGTCTACGACCTACTGGCACCGTTAGTCAAGCACCTGGCACCAACTCCAGTGCTGCATCTTTATTCACTCTTAGGAAAGCTGGAGCCTAAAGAGCATACAGAGCAAAGTTTGTTTCTCGTGTCAGCCCTGATAAAGTTCATCTGGACGTCTAGCAGCGCTGCTTACACCAGTGCTCTCGCTATCGACAGCAGAGATCCTCTGAGGCATTTAACAGTGGACGAGGGAAGCACAAGCAGCGAGCCCAGCGGCATGGACGGCAGTAGTCCTGACGAAGAGGAGGAGCCAAGTCCAGCACCCTCCGAAGGCCCGTCGCCTCGAAAACAGGCCAGAGGTGATAGCGAATGCGAAGGTTGGTATTTGATAAGGTACACGTTATAGCATGGTTTTACATAAAACGTTACTGTAACTCTCATTGCAGGTGCGTCAAAGTTAAATCAAGAGGCAACGCAAGCGGAGCAGTCATCTTTCGCCATGGAAGAGGTGCTTCAGTCGAAGGATCCAACCAACTCTGTATCTATGAAAGATTGTCTGGAGGCCGAAGATGCAGCAAGCAAACATGAAAGTAAAACTCAAGCCATGGACGACAAACCTGGAAGTTGCTCAGAGGAGCATACAAGTGACGCAGATACCGATAAGTCTTTCGATGAAAATTCGATAGATCTTTATTTGAGAAGAAAGAAGAAGAAAGTTTTGCGGAAACGTAAGAGACCGCAAAAGCGCACATCAGCCAGCAACTCCACCACGACGACGACTACTACAACTATCACTACCACAACGACTACCACTCCAGGCGACGATACAATCAAGAATACGACGACAAAGAAGTACTGCGTTAATGAATCTCTCATGCCATTCGCGGATAACAGCACGCTCACGCAAGTTTGTGAGTCGGATAAGGCTGCTGAGGGTACAGATCAAAAAGTGGTTGTCGACACATTGGACAGAGTAAAGCAGGAAGCAATCGCGATGGACCAACCAGTGGGTGCTGACCAACAGGTGCCGAGTACAGCCGCTGCATTGCTCGCTCAAAGAACAGAGAAAAATGTCACTGCTAGTGGTAGCGGGAGTAGTAAATATGTAACAGCAATGACAAGGCACGAGGTTAATGTCCAATCTGGAGAAAGTTCCCATGACGAGGACGATAGCGATATCGTGGGTGTTGCCGGTGGTGAGGGAGCGAGCACTGTCACGTCGGAACTAGGTATGTTATTCTTAAATGTTTTCTTTTATTAATTTTCTTACAGTATAGTCTGAAAGTAACGTTTAATAAATTAATGAATCAGCTTGTCTGGATCACGCGAGCGGCTCCCGTTTCTTGCCAACCTGTCTCGACGAGATGCTGTCTGCTGAAGAAGGATCCTATAGCAGTCGCATATCCAACAAGAGCGAGAAGAATATGGCTGACTTCGATGGTGAAGAAAGCGGCTGCGAGGAGGAGCTTGCCCAGCTTGCAGCTCAGCACCTTTCTGCAATTCACATGCAGGCTTATCATCCGCACCACGCACACTCGACGATGACGGTCCGCCGTTCAGTCTGTCGTGCGCCCCAAGTGCGTACTGTTCGACAAAGCGTCGCACGTCTAGGTGCTCAGTTCAACCTCGAGATGGTCTGCAAGCCTGGCAACACATTGCTCTGGGATTTATTGCAGGACGACAAAATCGGACAATTAGGAGAAGGTTTAGCCGTAGAAGCCGAAAAAGCTTTATGTAATTTGCTGTGCTACAACATCGACCGTTCGATACCCATGAAATTTATTGAAGGATGTCTGGAGAATCTCGCTTCGAATCGATCGGTAGTTGTATCTCTGAGAATCCTGCCGAAACTGCTTGCCAGTTTTCAACAATTCGGTACTATGGATGCTCACACGATCACCACCTGGGCGGATCGCGAACGGGGCATGATGAAGCATTTTTTCAACAATCTCAAGACATACGCCAGCACTGGACCGAAGAGTCTTTACTCTCATCAGATAGAAGTACAGGTTCGTTTGCAGTTTCTCTCTTCGATCTTCTCGCCGCTCGGATCTCCCGATTGTTTCCGACTGAGTCTTGAGCAAGTCGACACACTCTGGCACTGTCTTGCTCAAGATCCATCTTGCGCCGATGAGCTATTCAGCTGGCTGCTGAGCCAAGCCAAGTCAACTGAGCAGCATGCCCTCGGCATGGATACTTTGAAACATCTGTGCATGCGTAAACTTCCCAGTTTACCACCAGAAACGATAAGCATGACCGGTCTGAGTCTCTTTCAACAGCTCTGCAATCTAGCGAGACTGGCTGCTGTACATCTGGACAGACCGCTTAGAGACGTGGACTCCGTTGGCATGGATTTTCTGTGGAAGATCGCTTTGCGCGCCAAGAGTACCGAGGTCAGCATGGCCGCGATTCAGTACCTCAACGGCTACTATATGTCTCGCCAGCTTACACAGGAGATCGAATTCGTCTCGCAGTGCATGACACATCTCGCAGCCGCTAGTGCTGACCTCGAGAGTAACGAAGAAGCTAGCTTGCGCTGTATTCAGCGAGCTTTATTGCTGCTCAGAACACACCTCGAAGCTTTCCGAAAGCGCTATGCCTACCACTTGCGTAGGTGGGCGCTGGAAGGTAGAGGCGCAGGCAGCCACATCGCTGCTAATACATCCGAGAGAAGTCAGCAGCTGCGAGTGTTCGTACAGCCAGCAGGTATATCCGAGAAAACGACGTTCACGCTTTTGAGCACAGATTACGTAGCAGATCTAAGAGCCGAGGTATCCAAGTGGTGGGACGACACACATGCACGTCTCGTCATGGACGATAACAAAACAATTGGTGCGACGGGCAAGTCCATATCGGGTGGTAGTTCTGGATCGGTACTGGGTTCATTGTTAACTGATGGACCGATCAGGATGATAACACAGGGACAGGAGTTGACGATTGAATTTGATGAGAAAACTTTGGCAGAAACGGGATTCAAGGATGGACAATTAGTTTTTATTTCGCTGGGAGCTGGGAGATGCAACGGAGGTGGAAGAGCTGGCAAGCGCGACATGGATTCACCATCTTTACTACCGCCACCGCCCCGAGATTCACTACCTACACTGTTGTTATTGAGACCACAGTATTTCGAACAGCTTTTCACATTGATGAGGACGTTGGGTGCTATGAAGACTGTTTCGAAAGGTGGTCAGGAAATACCGCACGCGAAAGCGCAGGTCCGTTTGCTTTTTTTATTCACAATTCTTTGTTATAATGATTACCTTTTATTAAATTGTTTTTTTTTTAAATATAATATTACAGGTACTATCTCGAAGAGTCTGGGATACGCTGACACTGCTTCCAACAAGCCCCACGCTGTTGCAAGGATTTCAAAAGCTCGACGAAGCCTCTCTTCCAGAACTGCTGGATCCGTCAAATCCGCATAAACTCATGTATTCCCTTTACATCGTAGAGTCTCTCTCCAAACGTTCGAGCCGTCGCGATATGATGTCTTCGCTAGCACACGAGGGTGGTGGTGACGCTAGTAGTGGTGACACCAGCAGTGGTGACTCGGATGACACACCTACCGATTGGTCGTCTACGTTTGTGCGTCACGGTGGTCTACGTCACCTCTTCGACATCTTCATGTCAGGCTGTCTTGAGAATAGCGACGGCAGTGAATGGCAACAAGACTGTTTGGCTAGTCTGCTGAAACAGCTATGTCATCTCGGAGTGGCGAGCGATGGCAAGAGGAGAAACAAAGCTGACAAACTCGCGATTCCACGATTAAGCGAAGAACTCTCGGCTCTGATGGGTTTAAAGACTGTGCTTCCTAGGATAACTAACATACTTGAAGAAGCGTCACAGCCACGGGATCCCAACCAGTATAAAACTGGGCTTTTTGGGCGCTCGCAAGTGATACACTATGCCATGGCCCTCTTGGTGTGTTGGGTGCATAGCGACCCATCGATCGGCCAATCGCTCTTTGCTACTGACAAGCCTTTTGGTAAAACGTGGCTTCGTAGACTCGTACTAGAGGATCCCGAACCAGCTGTACGCCGCGAAGTATGCACTGCACTTTACAAACTCTGTCTCGGCAGCGTTGAATCCGAAGAGGATATCTTATCATCGTGTCTTTTGGATTCGTCACCTGCTAATCTTATTGTTCCCCTGCTTTGCGAGCTTCTAGAATATCTACCGATTGCCGAAACCATGCAACCTACACGACGAAAATCTGATATAACGATGCACCTTCACCAGGCACTCGAAGAGGGAAAGGAAAGTTATGGGCCAGCCTGCCGCGATTACTTCTGGCTTGTTTGTCGACTAATAGAATCATTGCCCGAAGACGCGATTCAAGAAAGCACCAGCGAGAAATCAGGCAGCACTGTGGATCTGCAGGCCCTTGCCACCCGCGCGATTAAATCTATTCTGGCGAGGGATTACGTAGAAACGCGCCATAATACCGTCGAAGACGATGGCCTCGTAGGCTTGCTCAACCTCTGCTGCAACATTATGGCGCACAACCCACCTTGCAAACAGGGCAAAGTTGGACAAAATTTGCTTAGTCGAGTGTTTGATTTCCTCTTTGCTCTACCGAATCCCAGTGCCAAACATATGCCTAAATGCAAGAGTCAGGCCTCAAGATCGGCAGCCTTCGATTTACTCGTGGAGCTCGTGAAATCGGCGCCGGATAACTACAGGATACTTCACAAGAAATTACTGACACAACATAAACCTGGACGACATTCTCCTTACTCTTGGGACTACTGGCCTCACGACGACGGAAGGTCAGACTGCGGCTACGTGGGCCTTACGAATCTGGGTGCGACCTGCTATATGGCTAGCTGCATGCAGCACTTGTACATGATGCCTCAGGCTCGAGTAGCTATTTTGTGAGCGGACTGTAATCGAGCTAACAAGCATCAGTTGACGTTGAGAGAATTGCAGAGAATGTTTGCTTATCTTTTAGAGTCTGAACGGAAAGCTTACAATCCAAGGAGCTTCTGTCGTGTTTATACGATGAACCATGAACCTTTGAATACTGGAGAGCAAAAAGATATGGCTGAATTTTTCATAGACATAGTATCGAAATTGGAAGAGATGACGAGCGACCTAAAGACACTTGTAAAGACACTCTTCTGCGGTATAATATCGAACAATGTCGTCTCTCTCGATTGTGAACACGTGAGTCGTACGCTTGAAGAATTTTATACGGTGCGTTGTCAAGTCGCAGACATGAGGAACCTCTACGAGAGTCTCGACGAAGTCACGGTGAAAGATACTTTAGAAGGCGACAACATGTACACATGTTCGCAATGCGGCAAGAAAGTCAGAGCCGAGAAGCGCGCTTGCTTCAAGAAGCTTCCACGTATTCTTTGCTTTAATACCATGCGGTACACTTTCAACATGGGCACAATGTTGAAAGAGAAGGTCAATACTCATTTCAGTTTTCCCTTGCGACTCGATATGTCAGGCTACATGGAGAAAAAGTTGATACCGCGCCACTGCCAGGAGAGTGAAAAATCGGAAAATGATCAAAGTAACAAAGACGAAGATATGAAAGGCTGTAGTACCAGTGGAACCCAAGAGAATAAAGACGAGCACTGTCAGTACGATTTGATAGGAGTCACGGTGCATACGGGCACGGCCGACGGTGGTCACTATTACAGCTTCATTCGTGACCGCACGTGTCCGAACAAGGACAAGTGGTTCCTCTTCAACGATGCCGAGGTTAAACCGTTTGATCCCAACCAAATTGCAGCTGAATGTTTTGGTGGCGAAATGACCAGCAAGACTTATGACTCTGTCACGGATAAGTTCATGGACTTCAGCTTCGAGAAATCCAACTCCGCGTACATGCTGTTCTACGAATGGTGTCCTGATCCAAGTGATTCGCCGCTCAACAAGGAGGACGAGGCTTCTGGCTCTAGTCCCACGTCGCTAGAATCACCTACGCAGCAGTTGCAGCAGATACAGCAGCGACCGAGCAGTCCAGCAGAGGTGATGCCACCACTTGAGCTCAATAGAGAACTGGAAGAGTGGATTTGGCAGGACAACATGCATTTCCTTCAAGATAAGAATATCTTCGAGCACACGTACTTCAGCTTCATGTGGCAGATTTGCAACTATATCCCGCAGACTCTTATTGCCGCACAGCCGGATGTTACGGAACTATCAGCTGAGCTGTCGGCATCGTTCTTCATGGAGACTTTTATACACGCCAAGGAGAAGCCTACCATGGTGCAATGGGTCGAGCTTCTGACAAAACAGTTCAACAATTCCCTGACAGCTTGCGCGGGTTTCCTGGAGAAGATGGCCGCGGACTCGTGGTGGCCCGTCCAAATTCTAGTCAAGTGTCCGAATCAAATGGTCAGGCAGATGTTTCAAAGGTTGTGCATTCACGTCATAACGAGATTGCGACCTTCGCAGGTAAGAATAAATCAGAAGGTGCTTTTTCTCAAATGTATTTGCCGAGGTTATTTAATTAAATCTTTTTATTTTATAGGCACCATTTTATCTTGTATGCGAATCGGATGATGATCCCAGCACTGTCGGCATGCAGTCCTGCGTGACGCGTTTCGTTCGCATGCTGCTCTCGTTGATGGAACACGCCAAACAACATTTGAAACATCTCACAGAATATTTTGCTTTTCTCTACGAGTTCAGCAAGATGGGCGAGGAGGAAACGATGTTCCTCATAAAAGCTCAGGCGATTTCAACTATGGTCAACTTCTATCTTGGTCACAAGACGCATGAGTTTGTCGACGCCATCAGCGAGGAAGAAGAGGAGGAAGAGGTCGTGGCTATATCCACTGAAAAGTTGAGGCCTGCATCTTTGGACAAAATGATCACCTTGATTGCAACGCTAGTCGAGCGCAGTAGAGTTCCAGATCACAGGTAAAAGCTCTTTCACTTACCATGTAAATTAATTCAAATATATTGGCTTACAATAATGGAAAATTATTTTGTTGCAAAGGTTAAATTTGTCAAGTTCGGATTTTAACGCGGTGGCCGGCGGCAAAGGTTTTCCGTTCCTCTATCAACAGATCCGCGACATGATCAACCTTAATCAGACGCGCAACCTCATTCAGTCGCTCTGTCGCTGGAATGACAGACTCGCTATCCATATAGTAACCATGATATTCCAGGCCATTACAAAGCACACGGATGTCTGCCAGCCCTTTTTCAAGATTCTTACTCTGTTAACCGAGGGCAGTAGCCCTCCGGGGCTGCCCTGTATGACACAGTTGATTCTTAGTCGTGTGTGGGAAGTAGCAAGGATCGCGCCTCACGGTGCTCTCGAGTGGCTTGCTCTCGCCGTCACACGTAGCAAGCTTGCGCACGCGTGGGTTCTTCAAGGAATGGATACCTGGCTCCAACACTTCCTTATCGAGCACTCAAATCAGAGAGTAAGATCGGCCGCGGCTTTCTTGCTGGTCTCGTTGGTACCTTCGGCGCACTTCCGACAGGGTTACAGAAGTGCTCACAGATTGGGGCTTAGTTGTGCAACGGCAAGGGAGCTGTCGCTTACTAACGAGGGGACTGTGGTTCTGCACCAGATCTACACAGCTCTACTAAGACTGCTACAACCGGCTAGGCATTATACGGATTTAAATACACATGGGACTATGAAACTCACTGCCTACTTCGCATTAATGACGTATTGCGTCATTTCTACTACTGAGAAACTCATGGTAATTTGCAAGAATTTGTTTTTATTCTTTAACTTTAAGAATGGTGTTTGTGTGGCGAGACTAATGTTTGAATTTACTTTCCAGTTTGGACAATATCTAAATGATCTTTGGACTCTTTTCCATCCAAAGCTTTCAGAGCCAAGCATTCCAGTACACCATAACAAGCAAGCACTTTTACTTTTCTGGTATCATGTTAGCAATGATTGTCCCGAGAACGTTGCACTTATTCTTCAAAATCCGCACATTACGAAAAATATTGCATTCAATTATATTTTGTAAGTTTACTTTTATGTTTTTAATTCAAAGAATTTTATTATGCAGAAGTGCTAACTAGTAACGTATTTATATTAACTTATTACAGAGCTGATCATGAAGACCAAGATGTTGTTCTTTTCAATCGTGTAATGCTGCCTGCATATTACGGCTTACTAAGACTTTGTTGTCAACAATCACATACATTTACAAGGCAATTAGCTGCGCATCAAAATATACAATGGGCTTTCAAAAATATAACTCCTCACCCTACTCAATATTCAACGGTAAATACTTGTTTAAAATTAGACCATTTTTTATCTGTAAAGAGTTCTTATACTAATATTTTTTGCATAATTTAAGGCTGTGGACGAACTATTCAAATTAATGCAGCTCTTAGTTGCTCGTCATCCGGACCAAACTGAACAAGAAGAGGCTGAGGTTGCATCATTCAGGAGAGGAACTTTGTCTTCCTACTTACAAGGACTTGATGGTCGATCGTGTTGGGCCACTCTTATATCGGCATTTAGGTACTTAACAGATTAATGATATCAAATAATTCAATATTATTCCTATAACACACATCAAAATTAATAATTGATAATATTTTTTTAGAATTTTAATCGAGTCCGACGACGATCGTTTGTACGTCGTATATAACGGCGGTCTTTCAATGGCTCTTGAAGCTTTCCACATGCTGCACATTATGTACCACGAAGCTACAGCTTGTCACGTTGCGGGTGATTTGGCCGAGCTTATAGCTATTATTGTCGAGCTAGTACGTTGTGTACGAACAGCTCGTGATGGACCCGATGCTCGAAACATTCTCGCGAACTGCAAGGAGTGGCCGGATGTATTGCGTAAACTTGCCACCCTCCTCAATACCTATAACCCCTCAGATATGCGCAATCTAGCAATAGACTTGCTCAAGGAGCTCGTGATGCTCGTGCCGACCGATGCAATTCTTATTCTGGCACCACTACTTTCGCATTGTCACGCAGCACTACAAGAATCGCATGCAACAGTACCTCCAGGTCCGTATCTACCCAGGCGGTCTACGCCGGCCGGAAAAATGCCGTCAAGGCCAGCGAGGCCTATGGTGCAAATGGCTGTACCACATTCACAGCTTGAGGCAGCCAAAGGTACGGATCCAGAGTATGACAGCGCGTTGCTGGAGTTCTATCTGCCCTATCACGAACTGATCGACGTAATGTGCAGACTAGCGATCAATAATGACTGTATGACGGAGATCCTTATTAATCTAAGCGCTATGTTAGGTTTTGAAGGTATGCATAATATTATTTGTTAAAAGTTAAAAGTTTGCTTTATCTAAAAAAAAATAATAATAATAATAATAATAATAATAATAATAATTCCAAATGTTACGTATGCTACTTTAGGTGTTCCACTGCATTTAGCGCTGTTTCCAAGACTGTGGCTAGATGTGCACGCGGCAAGTCACATCGACAGAAAGCATATAGCCGCACTACTTCGTTGTTCGTATACTGTTGATTACGTCGACGCGGTTCTATTGGATGAGAGGTCGTCACTAGCTGTGCCAGCGATTCACGCTTTTCTCAAGACCTTTTTTCCCAAGCTCGCTAGCCATGTACTTACCGAGCAGACCTGCTCGATCATCGACAACCTTGTAAGCACGCTTACGTCCATGGTTGAGGTTGTCGACGTTCAGGAATCCGCGCACAGACTAACTGGCGATCTCCGAGCCCTGGCTCTGGTCTACAGTAGTGGCGCTGATATCAAGCCACCGCCTACGTTACACGCTGCACTTGAGACGCTGTTGACACGCACAAAAGCGGCGAGAGCCCGTCTCAAGGAGTCAAAACAACAGCAGCCTGATATCGAAGCACCTACCAAGAAGCGCAAGTTTAACGCATCGGATGAAATTGAAGACGAAGAGGACGACGATAACGAGGATGACGAGGAAGAGGGCAGCGCTTCAAGCCCCGGCATGGAGGACCAAAAGGAGTCCAATGAGTCATCTTCACCGCAATCAACGTCGGCGACTACGGTAGGCACGACAGCAACGACAGCTAGCACGACATCGATGCCGGCTACGAGCTCAGCTTCAGTGACGACTGCTGTATCAATGAGTTCACCAGCGACGACGAGCATCAAGGAAAAAAGCAAAGAGCAGGAGGAGGCGCAGGCCGCCAAGCCCAGCGAGGCGGAAAAGACTGACCAAACGGATGCCAAGTCGAGCTCGAGTCTGATTACTGCTAGCAGTACTACAAGCAATTGGAACAGTCAGTTATGCAGATCTATGAACAACGTTTCGTGGCTAGACATGCTCGAGAAGACTATAGCGAATCTACAGATGATCGTGCAGTTTCAGTCGAAAAATTAAGACTTTGATAAAAGGGATAGACGAACGAAATTCGTGCACATGCTTTTTCGAAAGGCATTTAATAAACGACAGAAGATTTACTGCGATTTCATCGATGATAACATGGAGACTTTCTTCTTAAAGAGGGACGTTAAATCATGTGTGGGTCGTGTTCGAAGCAAAAACCGATCGGCTCGGTTAAGTCGAGCCTCGGTGCATCCATGTTCATTATCAGAGACAGATCGAGTTTTACACGTGTGTATGCGAACATAAACGCATGCGTGTACATAAAAAGAAAGAAAGAAAACAAATACATGTGTATAGTTCACTACTAGTTACTTGTCGAGTGTACTTTTAATACGTTACATCTCGTAATCAAAGAGTGAAAGCAGGAAAAGAGTGAACGATCGGTTGAAAATGTATGTTCACGTATACATGTAAAAAATAATTATTCGTAAGATAAAAAAAAACAAAAAAAGCGTCTTTAATCGAATGCAAAGATTAAACAAAATTATGAGTCGATCGGGAAGCTTTGTAGTTTTAGTTGAAGCGTACATTATACCATTTTCTACTATCAGCTGTACTCTTACTTTTTCATTTTATATTTTTTTCCCAATCTAAACGCATTGTAACCAGTTGTACTAGTTACTTCTCTTATCAAAGAACTATATAAGAGTTATGAGAGTTATTAAAATTTAAAAGGTGAGTATGTTGTTTCAGGTAAAATTGCAGTCTTTTCGGTCGTCACGAATCGAATCACGTGCTTCTCTTTTTTTCATATTGTTGGCCTTATCATTCCGTCAAAGCAAATGTGACTTAGGCCATCATTATGTTATACAAATCACATGCGTCTGTGATTGTTTTTAATATCAAATATATGTTTGTACTATGTAAAAAAAGCAAACTGTCGACACTGACTGTTCGATTGATTGAAATATTTTTTTTCTAACAAATGGTAGATAAACGAAGTATTAAATTGTCAGGTTTTCTTTATTATTTAGAAGTATTATCGGAAATATATTTTTCAAATATCCTTTCACGCGTGATTATTTATTGTAAATGTAAATTTAAACAAAAATTGTAGTAGTAATGCGTACACAGCGCTTCTTTTACCGAATTATATATTACCATTTAATTTATTGTCAATTTAATTTATAATATAATACTGTCTAATGTAAATGAATGCTGGCCGAAAATAGTAACAGCTTTAAAAAGTTCAAAAATATACTTTGTGATCCAACACAAATTTGACAAGCACAATACTTATAATTTTCTGTATACTTTTCTATAGGCGATAATTCATGTTAAATTAATTGAAAATTTATGCATTTCAATGAAATATTTTGAATTAGATTGTTAATATTCATTTTTATATTGTGTAGAAAATAAACGATTTTATAAAAACGTGTAAATATATAAAATAATTTCACTAACTTAAGTTAACTATTTGAAAAATATATTTCCTCCTTGCAGAAAGAGTATAGTGATAGATTATAATAATGACTCTGCAGCTACCGATGTTGAGGAAAAAAAATGTTTCACCATAATATCATTACAAATAAAAAAAAGTAGTGCCACAGTGGTTATCGCAAAATCTTTTTATATTAAACTTAAAAGAATAATTTTTTTAATCATAATATATATCATTACAATATTTTTTGCCGAGAGAATATGTGGATGTTAACAGATACGCATGATGTTCTCTGAAGAAATGTTCAAAATTAAATCGAATAAAATACATTTTCACCATTTTTTTCACAATTTTTCGCTGTCTATTTAATGTAGAAAGTACAACTCTATAGGATATAGTTATAAAAGCTGATTCTCTTTCTCCGCAGTCATGTGTACATACATAATAATAACGCAAAATCGACGAAAAATCTTCGCAAAAAAAGCTTATAAATAAAATCTCATTGAAAATAAAGCTCAATACGATTCTTTCCTGCGTAAATGAAATAAAAATTAGATTGAGCATGTACGAAATTCTCGTTGCATTGTTTGCTCCGTTCTACTTTTTGTTACGAAATTGTGTCCGAGCTCCGAATGACTTATTTATTTTGAAATCGCTCGGCCGGTAATGCAGACTGCGCGTGGCTTGTCGTCGAAAGTGCAGCACCAGATGATCACCGCGCCGAGCGCGAGAGATCGAAACAGTATATAGTGTACACACAATACTTACTAAAGTACTGTACTGCAGTGCAGAGTGCAGACCAGCTGGCGTGGGCCAAACACACACGCACACACACACACATCAGTTCAGCCTCAGGAGCCTTCTGCCTGCAACCCCAATAAACAAACCCGTCCATTCTCTCGGAAATAGAATTTTTGTTTGACAGTCAAATCTCTGTGCAATCAAAATGTCGAGGGTACGATCGTGATACTTACAAGCAAGTCGCTCTCTTTAAATTCTTACCCTGGAATTGTGATTGTTCGCGAAGGCGTTTTTAAATATATAAAATGGGTAGCACTGACAAGGCTGTGATCACGGGCTTCATATGTAGGCTCTGTAGCAAGATGAATCGATTTGTGATCCACATCTATGGCGAGGAAGGCGAGAGGATGAAACTCGCCGAGAAGATCAACAATTATCTTCCAATAACCGTGAGCACTTGGTTTTGCTTTTATTTTATCATTTCCCCGACTTTCACGCGTTTTCAGAACTACTGCCTCATTTGCCTTGCAGCTATGCCTACAGAATTAGTACTGTTGTTATTATTGTGTTCTATGCAGTTAAGCTTATACCGTTGTAGCAGATGTTGATATTTTTATTGTTCCTCAAGAACAAATGCAAATATTTAGTGAATCTGAGTTGATTTATTTCAGAATTGTATCAGTTTCTCAGTTTGAAGCATAAATATGCCGACTGGTTATTTATCAGCATTATTCTTTTACAGGTGAATGCAAACGACCAATTGCCAAAAACTGCATGTCTGCATTGCATAGAGCGATTGGAGGCTCATCATGAACTGATGAAGCAGTTTAATTTTGCTAGGCGGAAATTAAGTAGTGAAAACCGAACTACATCCATATCGTCCTCCGCAGCATCATCAACGTCCATTGATACGACAGCTGCATCCAGTAGTCCACCTCCTTGTTGACACATGCAATTTCAAGAATCTTGCTCGAGTGTGCTTAATTAATAGGAATTAATCATTAGGTTAAGTCATTCTTCATCAGCGTAAAGAGATATTGATGAGCTTGGGAACTTGCTTGTCAATGTAGATAACTGATATCAACAGAGAATTGGTTTGTTACTTGATTTTCCATTTTCCTGCATCAAAGTTGTACATTTCCTGTATTATTGAGATATACTTATATGCATATTTGTCTCTAGATGATTTATATACACCATACATACTATAATAGATTCAAAAAATCAAAATTATGCTAGTGGAAATACAAGGATAAGCTTGATCTTTTTACATCTTTGATTTTGTATCTTTTTACATTTTTTCAGAGTTCCGTTAATGAAAACTTTTCTTAAATCAATTATAAATTATTCATTTTGAATCTTAATTAATATTTACTATTTTAACAAATTTAATTATAAGAAGAAGATATTCATTTATACTTTTTGTTTGACTTAAGTAATGTACAAAGAGAAAGTCACATTCACCGTTGAAGTAAGAATGCGTGTAGAGTCATTGAGCATTGAGACATGCAACATTTAGTAATAATCATTGTGGCAATGTAGTTTTGAAATAATAAATATTTCTTTATTGTATACTTACTTGATATATATGTATAAGACATGTGAACAGCAACAGTAAATGCATGAGTTAAAAATGAAAACCATCTGTACATTTTGTAAAACGATACTGATGCTACTGCTTAATCATTTAAACAATCGAGCAATATAAAATGAGTCTGTATGTTTAAAGAATTTATATGAATTGTGAAGAATATCAACTAATAATATAATTTATTGTATAAAACTCGGCACCAGACTGTCATTGAATTGTATAAATAAAATAAATATATGAGTTACTAAAACCTATCATTTATTCGTCTCATTCTTTTGTGATACAAGTAAGGGATGGGTTCAATTATGAAAATTTAAAAATTTTACTGTATAGATTTGTAAGATTTATTCAACAATATTAACTAACACAAATGTTACCTGGACTGACATAATTTCTGACACCTCTTATTAATTTTGATGACATCTACTACTTATTTACGTATTTATTATGTATGTAATATGTACATTGTAGGGTGTTTATGTTTAAAGTGGACTACTGCCTACAGCAAGTTTTACAAATTAACGTTGATCCTTCGAAATTAACTCGACTTAGTTGGCCATTACTACTGTACATTGCTCTAAAAAAAAAAACTCAAATACAAAAAGTTGTTTATTCACTTATATGTGGATAAGTGATGTAAATGGCTCGGCAAACAAATTTTACCGATAGAGACGCAAAGATGAAGAGATCAAGACATTGAAAGTCCACCGGCTGTAATCGAAACTTAATAAATACACTGTTTTATTATCACATCCGAATCACGATAAATAAGAGATACATGCTTTTTCTTTGGAGCATATTAAGTAATTTTTTTTATAAAACGTGAGCAAAATTATATGTATATTCATTAAATCGCTTGAACTTTTGGACCTTCTGTGTTTTGGCGCATTTATGTTGTGATGCATTCGAAAGGAGCGAAAATCCTAAAGGTTATAATTACTAGAATTATTATCTAGAGGATAAGAGAAACACCGGTAGTATGAAAATGAAAAATTAAAATTTGACACGCACATCGAGTTTATATGCAATGTAAAATATATACAAATTGTTTAGATCTAATGAGTTATGCGAGACAACGAATAGCCAAAACTTATTATCAAGAGAGTTTAGCTCTTTCATTGACCTCTTATAAAAAATATATGTATATATCTATAAAATTTTACTGTTTGACAGACGTGACATTTGCACACATATACTTTTTCAGACGTTTCATTTGTCATTTGTTTGATTAATAAAACGACTTTTTGTCATTCTTTCTATTAAAAACAGACTATTAAAAAGTTGTTTGAAATTTAAAAGATTGCATAGTTATTGCTGTTCATAGATGCACTCGCAAAATTATAAGCAAGGACGGAAAGTCTGTCAGAAGTGCGTGCACTTTGTCACGTTGTAATCACGACAATGCACATTTTGTAAGTAAATAATAGCTATATAATAACAATTTCCTTTATACAAATCATTTACAGTTTTATCATGATGCTCATGAGCTCTCGATTACAACGAAAAAAAATCACTTCAAATTAATGATCTCTTTTGAATCATTGATTTTCCAGTACTGAAAGTATAAATAATTTCTTTTGAAGGGACATCAACATAATGTATATTTATATATATATTTACGAAATCATTCTTAAGACACCATTCTTGCACCATCAGACGATTTTCATTTTTCTGCCGTCCGTGACTTCTCGTTGCATTCTAATACAAAAACATAGGCGCAACATTTTGAAAGTATTAACGCCTCTGTAATTAGTTCTCTTTGTATTTACATTTACAACGTTACCTATATCGTCATCAGGTATTCGAAAATTGTCATGAACTTCTTCACGGACCCGGAATGGCGTGAAAAGGTTTTCTTTTTACTTTTGTACATAATACAGGATGCGGTTTACCATCGTCTTTCTCATCACGAGCATGCCTGTTGCATTTCAGCCTTTGCAGCTTTTTGTGCTGGAAAAAGTGTAAAAATGTTATTTAGAAAAGTTGGACACTTTTGCTTTTCGTAGACTTTTTCACTGAGCTAGAATGGATTCGGCGTTTACCTTCTCGCTCTCTTCGCTTTAACTTTTTGCGACGCCTCTCAATACCAGCGAGTTCTACTTTAACGGACATATACGTTTTCCGCAATTCTGTCATCTTTTGTTGTAAAATCGCTATCCTTTGCGTTCCATCCAATGTTGGATCTGTAATAAAATTTACATTACAGTCGAAATCGATCAATTAAATGAATGAAAAATTAAAAACTTTGAAAATCAGTTCCTTACCAATGTCTACGATAAAGTTGTACTTGGTAGTGCTAGGTGGTTTCATGTACATGCCGATATCCGTAGAGGGTCGATCACTCATCATATTTCTTGCTGGATTTGGAGGTACTTCGGACCTCGCCAAGTTATTGTTAGCTTGTGTTGAGTTATTCATGCACTGGTTTGAGCCTTCGCTGGTATCGTCGCTGTCGCTTCCCGTCCCATGCCTTGCGTTGCGAGCACTCTGTCTTGGCGACCTCTTGCCTGATGAATTGCCGTTGCTCGCTTGATTAGTCGACAAACCACTGTCTTGATCTTTTCGCTTCTTACGCTTCTTGGGTGAGACGTTTTCACCATCGTTGATGGGTCGCTTGGCCGGTGGCTTAGGTAGTCGGTCAGACGACGAAGAGGTAGCACCGCCGTTGCCGCCATGCTCTGAATTGACGAGCGACGAGCCATCGTCTTCGCTTGGGCCACTGCCCTTACCTCCGCTATCGTTCTCTGCCTCGGAGCTGTCTCGGTTAAGCTTGGAGTTGTCTTCAGAAGAGGAAGGTGTCGACCCGCCAGTGCGTTCGTCACGTGGCGAACCTGATATGTTCGAAATACTTGAGTCGGGTGTAGTTGGGGGCGTGTTATCCATGACAGGAGCGGCTTCGTTACTCTCGCGGCGTTGCACGGCTACTAACATTGGCGCAGGATGATGCTGATCATGACGCTGTGGCTGCGGCTGGTGCTGCTGTGGTTGTTGTTGCTGCTGCTGTGCCTGCTGGTGATGATGATGCTGTTGCGGATGTTGTACTTGTGCTACTGGTTGTACCTGTGGCTGAACCTGGTGTTGCGCTTGATGCTGTGGCTGCGGCAATGGTTGAGGGTGAGGTTGTGCTTGCCTGAGTGGCTGAATGCTGGCGTGTTGAACAGTCATGGATACGGTTACGAGATTGTTCATACTCTGGGGAACAGGCACACCGCCACTCATAGTAGTCACCATGGCACTCTTAGTCATCTGAGTTGACGACGGTATCGTGCTTAGCGGCAATTGAGCTGCTACGAATGCTACGGCCATTTTACTTTCTGTAAATTGAAGTATAACATTATTTTTTGCTAATTTTAAATACGACAAAAGGTTTCTTATTTAATTACTAAAACGTACCCATATCAGACTTGATGAGATTCTGTGAGCTGCTAGCCCTGTGCTCCTGGTCCATGGATTCCGATCCAGGTGTTGGCGAGCCCGGTATCTCCTCTTCGCACAGAAGTGAGTTCAAGTTTTCCCCGTCCTCCTCCATTTTCGTACTTTTAGCGTGCAGCATAGCACCCCCCACCACTCCAGTAACACCTATGATCTGCTGATGTACCTCGCTATGGGAAGGCACTACTGGACTCGCTCGTTGCTGCTGTGTTATGACGTTGAACTGGCTACTGACCATGGCAATTGGTGTAGTCTTGCTTTTGACGTCGGAGCTCGAATCATTGCACTTCTCATCGGGAAAGTCCTCACTATCGATGATGGTAAGCCGCCTTTCGCTATCACTGCTGTCGGTAGAGTCTACCGAGTCTCGATCTATGCTCGATTTGATTTTGCTCACTATCGTCTCTTTGCGCACAACGACATAATCCTTGACCGGCTCGCTGTTCGGCAAATCACTCGATGCATTTTCACTGGAGTTACTCGCCGTTGTAGCAACCGCGAGAGCCGCAGCACTCTTCTTCCAAGTCTCTTCGACTTTCGACACCGTATCCTTTCTCTGGCTGCCATAAGTCTTGGTGACGGTTGTATTTGGCATGGGCACAGGGACCTTTGTCTCCGATTCCTTTTTGGCCTTCAGAATGTCGTCCTCCTTTTTCTTTATTACCTCGAGTAGAGGATCCTTTCGGATCTCGATTTCCTGCAGAGGATCCTTCTTCGGAATAATCGCTTCTATTATCTGCTGTTTCTTCTTCTCAGGCTCGTGCTTAACTTTACTTTCTTCCTTTTCTTTGGCCTTCTTGGCAAACAGCGTTTCGGTCTTTTTAGTCACATCTTTTAGAGTTTTTCTAGGAGTGCTGTCCAAGTCGTCGTCCTTCTTTGTATCCTTAAGTTTGCTGCGGAAAACCGCCGCAGCCGAAAGTTTTTCCTCGATGCTGGCGGTAGCCGGTAAGCGAGCGCTAATAGGCGCGGGTACAGGTAACGTGTGCGGAACGATTGGTGTGAAATCCAACGTTTTCAGCTGCTCCTTGGGCTCTGCTTTACCAGGTGTGCCGGAATCCGGAACTCGTTTCTTGTCACTACTCGTCGATGCTTGTTTATTATCAACAGAACTTGAAGTAGATGCTGTCAACTCACCCGTTTTCGATTTCACGTCATCTTTTTCGTGGATCAACGAAGTATTAACTGAGATCGGGAACGATTTAGATGGTTCGTTACGGGCTTGCAAATCGGACTTCGAAGCAGTAGCCAGACGATCTTGTGCACTATCGTTTTCGCTGGCGATCGCAGCAGCTTTCGTTTTAGGTCCGGAATAATGCAAGAAATACTTAGTAGCAATGTCCCTAGTTGTTGTACTTGTAACATTCGGTACCTCGATGTCATCATCATTTATCACAGCACCTGGAGTTCCCCCAACACCCCTGTAAGTCTTTTGCCTTTTCTTTGGATTTTTTGACGCATCCTCATCCACAACCCTCTTCGGTTTCTCTTTGCTACTAACGCTATCGACTGTCGGACTTTCATCCACGTCATCCTTGCGAGACGAAGCCTTAGAACTGCTGTTGTTCGGAATGGATTTGGCGAGTTCTTTACCTGGCGCAGTTTCGTCGACTTCGTCGTTTTCGTCCGCTTGCTTGCTGAATATTTTACGTATTTTCTTCTTACTATCACCGATCTCCTGTACAGAAGCCTCAGTCTTACTGTCGTTGCTTTTGGCAGTAGCAGCAGGACTGCCAAACGTTTTAGGTTGCCTCTTTTTCGGACTATCGGTGGAATTTTCAATAGCTGTGACTGCTGTAGCTGCAACAGATTCATCGTTGTTATGCGCCGTAGCCGCTGTCTGTTCTTTACGCTTAAGCACCGCCACTCCACTGTAATTTGCTGGTAATAACTTGGATAGATCCCTTGTGATAGTTGCATTACCATCATCACCCTCTGCATCAACTTCTTCAAGTTCTTCGTTCGTTATTTTCTTAAATATTTTCCTCACCTTCTTCTTAGGGTCTGTACTTTGCTGATCCAGTGGACTATTCTCGGATTTTTGTTCGACCTTTGCAGTAGGCGATGGTGTACTGGCTGCTGCTGCTGCTGTTGTACCTCCAAAGGTCTTCTGACGCTTCTTTGGACTCTTGTCTTCCTCGAATGTGCGCTTTTTTGGCTTATCCTTATTGTCCTTCTCTTTCTCCTTCTCTTTGTCCTTGTCCGTGGTACTGCCAGTGCTACCGCCTGAATCTCTTTTGTTACGCACTTCAAATTCGAAAGGTTCGGGTTCCTTAAATTCATAAATGTCCTCGGTACTCTCCGATTGGTTGGCTTCGACCTTAATAGGTTCTCGTTTGATTGGTATAACATTCTGTGGTTCAACCTTTGGTGTTTCACGCTTCTTGTCGGGCTCCTGAATCACCTGCAGAAAAATGATAGTTTAAGATTATAGTGTTTTTTATTCAACAATTGATTCAACAAATAGTGGCGGAAATGTTTTGATTACCTTTTTATCAGGAAGACTTTCGGTTTCCATTTTTTCCTGCTTTACAGGGCTTGCCATCTCCTCCTCCTGTTCCTCTTCTTGGTCCGGCTCGACATTTGTTATCTCAAGTTTCACTGCTTTATCGAAGCCCTTGAGCTCCGACCTGATTTGATTTAGATCAAAATCCCTGCCTTTAGGTTGCTCTTCATCTGATTCTGGCTCTGACTTGACCTCTTGCAGTTTGCCGATGGTTTTTCTAAGTCTTCTTCCTCGTCTAGGTTCCTCCACGTCTTTCTCTGCTTCGGCGTCGCTTGTCTCCTCGATCTTCATGCGACTTTCAGCTCTTCGCCTGGCTTCCCTGCGATTTCTCTCCTGCGCACCCGCGGTCTTAAATCTCGATCCTCGCCGTACATACGTTTCGGGCTCCGCACTTGTTTCCGACTCCATAGAATCAGAATTCTCGCTTTCTGACTCTTCGGCAACCATCGCATCCGCATGATCCGACGTTCTCCTTGTACGTCTGCCAAGTTCGTTACGCGTCACGCGCGTCGTTCTGTTGTTCGCTGTTGTTGCGGGGCTCTTAGTCCGCGAAATGCACGAGGTAAGGGGTGAGGGAGTCGTGGAGCGCGTCGCGGGTGTGCCTTCGCGATCATCTTTGCGTGAGTCCCTGTTACCGATAGACGAGGAATTGCTACCAGTAGGTGCATCGCCTTGCGCCCGTCGACGATTTTGAGCACTCGCCGTTGATGCGGCACCGGTTCCTGCATTTGGTGCTGTCGCGCCTTTGGAAGACTTACATGATGAAGAGTTCGCACTTGGAGTTTGTGGTCGTGGCGTTTTTTTGGTTCGCTTAACACGACCTTGGGCTTGCGTGAAGTTTTGCGCTATTCTCGAGCATTTGATCCATTCGTCGTATCTGTGGAAATATGAAATGCGTGTATGTGAATATTTATTTCAATTTGCAGATTTTAGTTTTCTAAGGGAATCGATTTTCGGTTTTACTACAACGCGCGGGTACGAGATGTATTTAAAATATTTATTTTATGTCAAATGGTCGCAACGGGTTGGATTGTCTAGTTAAAAATCGAGATTCGTTATTACAATGCATACCTGGTGTTCCAGCCAGTGTAGTGGACTAAATACACGGCTTCGGTGCCATCCTTCTCCATGTCAATAACCTTAGCTTCGTAGGTGACTTTCGATTCATGGGTTGGACCATAGTAAACCTTTAGTCTATCTCCGATTTCCACGGGTCCTTTGTAGCTCGGTGCGTATTCGACTGATCGTTCCTCTGGAGCTCTACCCTTTTCACCCTCAACTTCTTTCTTCTTCCTGCCTCGTTTCTTCAGCTCTTCGTCAGTCATCCTTCTCTGCTTGTTAAAGGCTTTCTTGTCAGATTCTCGCGAAGGTGTTCTCGTTTCCCTCACTTCAGAAGAATTCGGTTTGCTGCCCTTCACCACATCTTCCTTAGATTTGGACCTTGTCTTGGTGCTGTCTTCTTCCTTGGTCTTCTCATCTTTCTTTTCTTGTTTCTTTGTCTCTGGCTTTTTCTTCTCTGGCATGGACTTCTTCTTAGCTGCTTCTTCCTTGCTCTTGGCTGTTGTAGTCGCAGCAACTGCGGTGGTTGCAGCTTTGGACTTACTGCTAACATTAGAAGACGGTGTAAGTCTCGATGTACTAGACTTCTGGGATTTCTCGCTGCTGGAAGACTCTTCTTCACCTTCTATGTTGACATCGCTCTCTTGGCCGCTCGCACTTTCCTCCGCTGGTTCTTCTTTCCGTTTGACTTTAACCGGTACTTCTTCTTCCTTTACTACAGGTTCTTTTTTTATTTCGCGCTTCTCTTTTTTAATTTCCTCGTCGGGGACGACACTGCTGCTTTTTTTCACCTCTTTCTCTTCCTCCTCTTTTTCCGTCTTAATCACCATTTTATCTTGTGTTGGTACAGGTGTATTTCTATCTTTATCGCGAATCAAGCTACGTCCCGGACGTTGCTTTCGCATACTACCTCTCGGATGGTTCACCATTGTGCAGCCCAATTTCCTATAAAAGTCTTCAAAGGAATGCAAGAATTTCTTGTAAGCTTGTTTGACCAAGTTGTGCGTCGATGAATTATTTTGCATAGAGAAGCTTAGTCGCCGAGTTATTAGCTTCCATTGGTTCTGGTTGGTCACGCGATTATAGCCACCGAGCTTGTATACTGCGCGAAACAACCTATACAGATCGATATCCTCGTTGCCGATCATCGGGCAATTGTTTATAGGTGTGCCTCGGTCATCCATAAATTTATACAGCTGTGCCACAAAATGGTCTTTCTCTTCACGTGGTTCATCATCAGAACTCTAAAATTTTTTTAATTTCGTTATTTATTAATTTTTTTTACTTTTTATTATTTTTTTAAATAAAATTTTGAACAAAAAATGAAGAAACTCACATCTGAGTCAAGCTCTCCATCTGAATCACTATTTCCACTTAATACCGAGTTCCCAAATAATGAATCCCTGTCCCAATGAGGAGGCAGCTCATTCTTTTCTAAAAATAGTAAAGCTTTTTCCACAGCTACTTTTAAAGCGCTGTTTTCCACTTTATTGACCAGTTCTTTGGTAAATTCAGTGGCTTCTTTTTTCGGCACTGTATAACTAAACAAACACAAAATAAAAACAATTGGTTTATATTTTATTTTGAAAGTAATTTCATAATAGGTATATAATGTTTACAAAGTGAATAAAAGCATTACAATAATGATGGTTACAAATTTCAATTCATAATCAAACTAATTTGTCAACAATATAAATGGTTCTTAGGAAAAGTTGCAATAATCTTATTTAATCATTATCAAAGAACATAATTCAAAGAATCTTACAATAAAACTTATTGCATCATATTGCAAGTAATTATTTTTGAAATCATCGTAAACAAGACGTTTTGAAAGCAAAGTGAAAGCTGTAGATCATGAGTCATGAAATAGGGCAGAATTTGGAGAAAACTTACTATCTTGCATCCTTGAATGACCTCACAAGGTAGTCATCGCGAACTCTTATCCTCACAGTGTCCTGTGCAGTGGGGGCAACAACAAGTCCAGGGAACCAATTGTCTTTCTTCTTTTTGTCACCAAGTTCCACACAAACAACCCTGCCAATCTCAGGTTCTGTTTCTGAACCTTCTTTCCCTCCAGAACCCGAGCCTGAGTCATTGCTACCTCGTGGTGCATCATCTTCATCATCACTGCTGTCATCTCTGAAAAAATATGAAGAGAACATATTTTAAGTTGAGTTTCAAAGTTTTGTTTCTTGAGATTCTTCTGTAATAGGAATAAATAAAGTCAAGAATGAGAAGCTATTAAAAAATTACAATGCAAGGGAGTATTGAAATTTCTTGATTCAAACTTACTGAGTTTGCCTGGATCTGCGGCCACGTCTCCCACCAATAACAGGATTTCCAAAGTGCTCCGGATGCGTCAAAGGTAACTGATCCAAAGTTTCACTTTCAGCAAAATGTCTACCACTTTTCAGACACAAAGCTGTCCTCCTCAGCGTAGTAATGTCCCCATCATCAAACACAACAGTGTACTGACTGCAGTCTTGTATCTTAGTAATAGTAGCCTCAACAAAGTCCTTTCTATCATTGTGTCTGGCCTCGACAGATGCACCAACTCTGAGCGTTCCTTTGATCTGGTCATCAGTAACAGTGGCCGTGCCCAAGCCCTGCTTATAAGTCACTCTACACTTGACGCTGCGCACAACTTTCCTGATCTTAGCCTCGCAGAAGGCACCCTTATATTTGGCACTGACCTCGGTGCCCACCGACAGGTAAGGCGGATCGTCCCCCTGCAAAACATTACAAGACATGTTGGCACACTATCACAGAATCCTGGGGTCACTGTGACTCACTCCAGATTGACACAAACTGGATAATACACACTACAGGCTCTGATAATCAATCTGGGGGCAGAGGAAGGGCAAACGACAACAACTACGCTCGCCACTGGGGCCATAGTTCCTCCGAGATGTGTATGTGTGCGGCTCTATGCGTGAAGGAAATCGAAGTTTTTCAGGAAAAACTGGGCGCTATAAGTGCGTGCGTGATGTGGTGGTGTGCTAGAGAGCAGGAGAGGCAGGCGCAGGTCATCAGCGAGAAAACAAAAAGGAAACCTCTCCTCCTGCTCTCTCTATCTCTTTCTCACTCTCTATATAGGTAGGTACGTATCTGGGACGTTCTCGCGGACGCGCGACATCAGACACACACACACAGACACGCGGGCAGCCGAGCCTTGGGTTCAACATCCGGACAGAAGGAGCATCGTTTGGCTAGTCCAGGACAGGAGGCTTCTCAGCATCATCAGCAGATCATCACCGTCGCTTTCACAATTGCTTACCAACATCTTCCTAGCGCTCGACGTTCGGCCTCATAATACGCTGCTACAGCTGCGGCTTCAGCGGCCAGCATGAAACACAATGCCTGCCTACTACAAGGAGACACGGCCCTCCATATTATACGCGCACTAAATAACACCACACGTCGTCGTCTTCTCAGCCCTGAATACACCCCGCAGCAGCCAATCTTCCGCGCAGAAGAGCTACGTCGACATCGAGGAGTATACGGCGCGTTTTGTACGCCTTTTACGAGAGCGAGCTGCGCCGCGAATATACGTACAACGTATAACAAGCCTCGGCGGCTCGTTCACTTCCTGTCTCCCTCGCTCTCCCGTGCGCTCACTCCCTCTCTCTCGCTCAGCCCGGCCCCCTTCTCCTCTCGCTCTTCCCCCTCCACTCATCGTTCGCTCTAGATATAGGTATACAGCCGCTGTGTACCTGCTCGAGCGCGCGCGCAGGAGACGTAACTCGTCTGACACTGCTCTCTGTTCTCGCCAGACAAGGGGCATGAGAGGAGAGAAAGAGCGAGAAGCGATGTTGCCGCGTGTGTGGAATCTGCGCGGGAGAGCGAAAAAACGCGGACTTTCTCCGCTGCAGCGAGCTCGTCGCTGTTCTTTATTTTTTCCCCGCGACGCTGCAGCTCTGTCCTCCGTTTCGTCGACTACTCTGTTTTGAGATAAGAGTGGAGCTCATCATTTCCTTCAGTATAGTGCGGCTTGTCGACTCCGAAATTGCGACTTCGGAGCAGTAGTAGCTCCGAAACTGTAGTAGTCATGAGGATCATCCGGAGGACGCAGTCTTCCGTCAAAGGTACACGAGCCAGTCAACCCGTCCCCCGGTCCCCATATCCACGTACATAATACATTGTGTACCTATATAGAAGCATTTGAATCGACGGCGGCGTGCGTGTGCTACTTTTTAGCGGGAGAGGAGAGAAAGAGTGTGATAGAGACGCGGCAACGCCGCGTTTTAACTCTGTCTCTATGCGGCGGACTCGCGCTGCTACTGTGCACTGTATATGTATACCTATATATGTGTACACATACGTACACCGCGTGCTCGATAATCGAACGGCGCGGCTCTCCGTGTGTGTGCGTGCGCACTGCAGTCAAAGAGTTTTCCCGAAATCTGGGCTTCGCTTTCGAAATCCCTGGGATACGAGAGCGAGAGAAAGAGATAGTACCTATATAGAAAGACGAGTTTCTCCTTCGCGGTTCACCTTGAGCTCGCGCGATCTCCCGGTTCGACTATCAAAAAAGATATATATCTATGCTTTTTTCGAACTTGTTATTACGAGAGGTGTCCGCGTGTAAACAATGGAAGCGGAAAATTTCCTGCGCACGAGTGTGTGTGTGTGTGTGTGTGTGGGTGATGCGCGAAAAGTATCTGCGACAGATAATGAGTCATCTCACGCGAGATCGCTGCAAAAAGATTTCGCGGACGAACGTTTGCGAACGTTTGATATTATATGCGTATACTTATTGCTCGCAGAGAAGTTTGTCACGCCAGATGTTGCAAAAATAACGATGTTTTCAAATGGATGAGATTGCAGAGGATTTTATGTCTTTCAGATAATGGTTTATTACTAATATGGTTGATTGTGTGCGTGTTATTGCAATCGGAGATTAGGCATTTTAAATGGTTTTTGTTTGCTTGATCTTGCTGTTATAATTGATTATGTATGTATACATATACATATATGTATACACATTGCGACTGCGTAATTCAGGAAATGCTTTGCGTATTCATGATATGCAGTAGTCATGAG
>UCOJ01001267.1:0-36462 GCA_900474305.1 Cecidostiba fungosa | reverse complement strand
ATATATATATATATATACACGTTAACCGCGCGGCTTGCACTATTGCACGTGCGGCCACTAGCTCCTCTCTCTCTCGCCGATCATTACAGTCCCGAGCTATATTCGCTGCAATATACCGACGCCCTTTAGCTTATACTAAAATTTTACCTCGGCGACTGTTTCTCGAGGTAGGTACATATACGCTACGTAATGCAGCGGCTAAAGTTTCACACGCGGCGTCTCGAGACGTCGAGCTTGCAGTTCATCACTTTGAGGAATGATGCGGTGTGAGCGCAAGAGATGGATTTTGTGCGAGCAGGTGGTGCTGCTTCGTTAAGAACGTGATACTCGGATGAAGTGCTGAATTATTTATTTCGATGGCGACGATGACGAGTCCAGGAGCTGAGAGAGATCTCAGGAAATAATTGATTGTGAGTAGAGTGATGCGTTATCGGTTCGGATGTATTATCTTGTTAAGCCGGATGGATTTTAGTGTAGAGGCTATATTGAAAATCAAGATTAGACTGCGGTAATTGGTTGCGCTTGATGGGCTGTGGTAATCGATAATTAATCCGAAGTTAATTATATTTTTAAACAAAAGCAACTCGATTAATTAATTTTGATACGTAATTTATAAGTTCGGAATGTACACGTCTGGTCATACGCGACTGCTTCTACGTGTATCTGTTGTATATCCGTTTGAAAAGTTTCGCACCAAAGTTTTATCTCCCAATGAAAGTAATAAGTTTCTTATCATCATTCGTAATCGAGCATAAGTCATCGCGTGTACGTTAAGTAAAAAATAATTTCAATTTCCATCTTTAAACTTCTCACGAATGCAATTTCCGCGCTGGTCCAGCAACAGCTCTTCTCAATTCAGCGATTTTAAATTTAGATAACCCACGACTATCAACGATTTAACGACTAACGCGATGTATTATTTAACACCCAAACGCGTAGTCAGATCTTAGCATTTTACACGCCGCGCGAATTTCCGAGACATCAATAATTCAAAGAGAGCACTGTATATAGGCCTGAAAAAGGAATACCATAAACGTATAATCGAAACGGCTCGCAGATGTCACTGAGCGATAAGCCGATAGGCGAACGAGCGTCCGAGAGAGAGAGAGAAAGGGGTGCAGCACTAGCGCGTGTGATCGATAATCTCGACTGATTTACGATAACCTGCGCGGATCGTAAACTAGAAAGGCTCGTCCATTGGGTTGGAGGGACGAGAGGAAGGGGCAGAGGGAAAGAGATTAAAAGGAGGTTGAAAGGAACGCGTGTATATAGGGAGAGTTACAGACTGTAAGTATAGTGCGCATTTTCTTAGATTACTTAACTTTCTTTAATGAAATGGTTAAATACAGGTCAACGGTTATTGGCGTTTTGAAAAGTTATTGCTAAATATAGCGACTAGTTATTTTATCTTCTAGCTGATTTTGAACTAGTTATATATAAGTTGCGATTGTTGATAGTCAAGCATTTATTGCGTAAATTATCATCTCACTTTGAAATTTATCCTACTCTAAAAATGAAACGGTAATCGTTGTATTCGTACTTATGTAAGTTCTATTTTTCCCTCGGAACGTTCCGAAATGTTATCTCGAATGTCATGGAACTCTCAATCTTTCTAAATAAAAATTTTAAGCATACTAGCGATAGTCTAGGCGCAGAGCACTTTTCGTCGGACTTAAATGGACAGTAGATCATCAAGGTTATTTTTATGTATTTTTGCCTCCTGAACACGAATTTCGAGGGTGGAATGTCCGAAAGTGGTCAGGTAATTTGTTATTAACAATTTAATTATTAATAACAATGAAATTGTTAATGTTGCGCTCCAGATAAATTATATTTCAATTCTTTGTAAAAATTTAAGAGCAAAGTATTCTAATGCATTTTTCAAGAAAATGCATTGTTTATCGTTGAAAAATCGTTAAAAATCGTTGAATTTACAAAAAAACTCGCGATACATAGTTGAATTTCCGAAACTTCAACGATTTTTCAACGATAAATAGTGCATTTTTTCGGAAAATGCATTAGAGCACTTTCTTCTTAAATTTTTACAAAGAATTGAAATATAATTTTTCTGGAGTGCAAAATTAATAATTTCATTGTTATTAATTACTTGACCACTTTCAGACATTGCACCCTCGAAATTCGTATTTATTTGATAATTTCTATTAAAAACTGTTGTAAGTTTAATCTAAACTTAATTTCGATTTGCGCGTACGTCTAGAGCGTTATAACATCCTGCAAAACAAAGTAGTTTTGGACTGGCCCTTTCCCGACTGTATAAACTCTGCGAGTCTCTGGCTAACGGCGATAGATGGCGCATTGGTGTTTTCCTATTTCCCTCATCACAATCTACGTACAGAATGTATATATAGGGGTGTGTCACCTATGCCGAACCTGCTTTTCGTTGGGTTTGCTCGGGCCGCTCATGCTATAACTGCCTGATGACTGTTTATACCGAGTATAATTCGTATGTTCTATATATTATGTATACTTCTACTATTTTATCATCATTATATTCTCTTTATTATAATCGCTGACAGATGGACGAAATGATTTTGCGATGTCTAACGGAATACACACAAAAACGCACAGAGCGCGTTTATAGTCGCTATAGAATTATATAAAGAATGAATAAAATATCTGAATAAACCTTTGTTAATCGACAATATTGAAATATAAAATATAGTGGCACAGAATTGCATGTTTATATATAATATCGTTGGTGATTAAAGTCATACATTGACAGCAAAAATGAAACGTAGATTATGTTATTGAAGATGATAAAAAGAGAGATAAAAAAAAGCACATAAAGAGCGCTTCTGTCAGTCCACCTCTCCTCTGTGGATCACCACTTCGGCCGACCGGATATCCGATGCAGAGCAGTAGCCGATTAATTTCAACGCGCTCGTGATCTGAGCCGAGAGATTAGAAATGATCGTAGCTGGCTTATTACGAGCCCTAGTAATTTATTGGTGCATCACTGCGTAAATGCCACGTTATTATTTAGAGTGTAGTGCGCCAACTAAGTTAGGCGTTTTTCCAGTCCTTATAGTTCGTATTCCTTCGGCACCGAATGACTGCACAGTCGCAAGTCTGCGCGCAAGCTTGGCTTGATTTACGGATATGGGTTGCTCGTAGTTTTTGGCGCCGAGACTGGAAGAGTTAGATGTTCAGTCAGAAAACTTATTTATTGACTTAGGTGAGCCTGTGTTAAGTGTCGAGTTTCCAGTAATGTATACGAGGAAGGATTCCAATTTTGAAATCAAATTTTCCTTGTCTGGGAGCATTAGTCATAGATTTTTACTGTAACTTTGATAACTCGTTAGGGATTAATATACATGCATGCAAAATTTATAAGTCAATTTGAATGTTGCTCTAATGAAACTAAACAACTTTGTTCGAAAAACAAGTTCAACTTTAAATGGCTTTCATCAAATTAAAAAGAAGTTAAACGCGACACTGTATCGAGTTTCGGAAATTTCAAAATTCATATACGGCAAAGGCATACTCGAGGCTAATCCAGCAAATGTAATAACTAAGCGTATCCATAGAGCCAAGCGAATCGAAGGCGCTCGATTCAATATAGCCCCTTCACGGTTCCTCGCTTCCATCATTACCATCGCCAGCGGCATTTCCGGCTTTCTCTCAGTCCCCCCTTGCCGCTCTTATTCTCGATCCCTCCCAGCAACATATACGCATACACATACACACACATACATGCGACCGCGTATATACGCCGAGACCCGATGAATATTTAAGCGCAAGTTCGCGAAGCTATGCGCGCCTGACCTTGTGCAGGATTTACGTGCTACCTACTCGTCGAAGAGGACGCGAGGATAGGTTAAAGCGATTTTTGTGTAGGAACTCTGATGCCCGACGAATACTGCGCGTAATTGACAGTGTAAAGGATCACTCGAAGAATGAGCTGTGAGAGTGAATGGAAGATACGATCGATCCTCTGCAGGTCATTGAAAATTCTCCACTAAGTGTGATTAAATATAAAAGTTCTCGTGATGTGGCTTCTTTCAGTTTTTGTACGGTGGTTCTCGAGTTTCCAGCAGGAAGCCCGGGAGGATAGCAAAAGTTTTGTTTGTAAGGTTAAGCAAGTTGCAAGTTTAAATTTGATTCGGCGAAGAGAGTATTATCGCAAGAGATGGATTGATTTTGACGTAAATTACGCAAATTCGATACTATGCTTACTGATTATACAACAGTTTTAAAGCTAATTTTTCCATTAGGAATCGAAGAGTATTATTTATATGCTTAAATATTAACATTTATATTAAGTATTATGAGAACGCTGAACTTTTAAAACATATTTATTAGACAAAAATTGTATGCTCTTCACTTATGATTAACGAATAAATAATAAAATATATAATAATAATGTACATATATTCATAGCTTATGAAAAATTGTCAGGTGAAACTTTTAGTCGCCGGTCATCATTTCCATGAACTCTGCAACAGAAATTAAAAGTCCAATATATAATTCATGTGCAATACATCATATTAAAAAATCGTTTTAAGTTGTAAAGGGGAACGTGAAAAGCAGAATTATTCATAAAGCGAGAATTTTGCATTTATTCTCCAGCTGTGACGCCAATTTATTTCTGTTTAATTCTCAATTCAATGTAAAGGCATTGTTATTTATATGAATGTTAATGCTTTGATACTGTACTCAATTATGTTCATGAAAAATTATTCAACATATTTAACTAATAAAAATTGGCATTTACATATTTCCAATAAATCATTGACGAATTTTTTAATATATTTGAGAACTCAAAATTTCATGGATCGATCTCTACATGCAATTTCTCGTTATATGGAATTTTCGAAAAAATCGTTGTTGTATAACGTAATGATCATTTAAAACTGTACATACACGGCTGGTTATTTCGTTGCGTCATTGAATAGCATTGGTTTGAATGTGCACTCAATCTAGTTGAAAGCAGCTATTTCTGAATTTATTTCATCTCTAATGGGCAAATTACTTGATTTTAACAATGTGCTTTTGACGAACCCATTATAATGGACATTCCATTCATACCGTATACAGAAATATCTTTAACTGTACAATGCTGCTAATCTATTTAATTGCTACTAAAATAAGTTTACAAATGTTGATATTTTCTATCATATTTTACCCTGATCATTGAAAGCTTTTGATCGACGTAATTAAGCAGACGTCATAAAACACGACATTCAGAGAGAAGTAATTGTCTCGATCACATGACGACGGCATTAGCTTACAAATACAAAAGAGATAGAGATAGAGAGGGAGAGACCATTAAAAGAACGAAGAACTCTAACAACTCTTAAAAATGAACTTTTCTAAAGGCTCTTCAATAATACACGCAAATTTCAACGGCTCGTCGCGCTCGGCTATACAAGCAGCGCTAGTCATAGAGACAGAGCACTCGAGAGGCTCCTCTCGAACCGGCCGCTCTTTTCTCTGCGATTACAAATTTATTTAGTCTACAAACTATCGCGATCGAGCTTTCGCTCTCGAGATTCCTCGCTCTCTATAGCTTCGTCCCTTCTTCTCTCTTTTCCCTTTGCCTCGTCGACGTCGTGTATATAGGTATATATGATACTCTGAAGCCCGGGCAGAGACCGGTAAGAGGATGAGCAAATGGGTCAAGCCAAATACCCGCCAGCTACTCGCTTTCTCCCTCTTTCTCTTTCTCTCTCTCTCCAGCCTCGAGTTGCCTTGTTCGCCGGGTGAGCTTTTCAAAAGAGAGCTTTGAAGGATGATATTAAGGCGCGGGAACTTAAGGATTTTCCATAGCCCTCGGCTTTTGATGGAAAATGACGTTCGGCACCGATACAAAAGAGCCAGTCCGTATACGGGAGGGATATGTAATTAAATATATCTGCAATTTTTCGCCTCGTGAATATATATCTATACCCTTCATTTTTCCGTTTCTCATTCACGTCTCTTTACTCCGTCTTGCCTTTCGCGCGCTCTTTTATGTATCCAGACGGCTTTAATTTATCCCCGAGAACGTGTGCGCTCGAAGAAACGAGGTTAGTATAGAGAGTCGCGGCGAGCTCGCAATTAAAAAAAATTCTTAAAACCCGTAATGCAGCCGGAGCTCTTTTGTTGTGCCGCGACGGCTAGGAAAATGAGCAAGAAAAACTGACGAATGGCGCTGTGGAATTTCGCGTTACATTTCTTTTCTCTCGTGGCCTTTTTTTATTTTTATTTTCTTTTCCAAGTGCGCACCGACCGAAAGGAGCTCGCTAGTGTTGTGTATTAATTGCGCAAAAAATTGCCGCTGAAGTGGATTCTACACCTTTATACTGAATCCTTATTTTGTAAAAGTGGAAAAACGGCGTGAAAGTATAGATTGCGTGTCATTTATTTCTACGTTTTTAGTAGAAAATTTCTGTTTCAACAAAGGGAATACCTATAAATTTACAAATAAATGTCAAAAAGCACTATTATCGATTTATCCAAAAAGTTATGTTTTCTTTCAAAAATAAATTACCATCAAAGTCAACGGTGCCAGATCCGTCCGTGTCGATTTCCGCAATCATGCCGTCCATCTGATCGGGTGTGATCTGTTCATCCAGAGCGTGGAGAATTTCGCGAAGAGAACTTGTTGGGATGTAGCCCTTTTCTTCCTTATCGTACAGTCGGAAGGCCTCCTTAAGCTCCTTTTGCAGAGCTTCGTCGTCCTCCTCTTGAAAGTGACATGCTACCCGGTAGAATGAGTCGAAATTTAGGACTCCTGTACCTGCAAAATAGATATATTTTTTAAAGATCCCTTAATGATATTATTATAACAATATTGAAATACGATCGATCCTCTGGAGTCGTAAAAACACTTGTGATGAAATTTAAGAGAAATCACTGTTTAAAAAGAAATTTACCATTCGACGCGAAACGAATAAATCCCAAACTTTGTTTGACACCTGCAGGTCTATAAATTTTTGTTATAAAACAGATTTACGACATTTACTATTTCGTAACAGATCTCGTTACACAAAGACCAGTAAATTAAAGAATTAAGTATAGTCTTATATACCGCTCAAACATAAATCAATCTTAATTACCAACATTTCTAAATATATCATATACAATTCTTTTGCTCAGTCAAGCTACAACTTTGTCCAGTATTAAATTCCCTCCAAAATCCACTATTCACATTGCTAAAGCATGATAAATTAATGTACACGAACAAATGACTAGCTCCATACAGAAACAAACTCAACAGAGCACGAATGTATACGTATACCTACATCATCATCATCATGATACTGCATTTCGCAAAAAGCTCTTAAAAAAGGAGCCACCCGTAAAAATTAAAATCTAGAAGACCATTCATAAAACTCGTTAATACCAAAGCATTATTATCTGCTGCTTTCGAAAATCGGTAGGCTGCGTTATAGAGATTAAATTCGGATCAGCCAGTGACGTCGAGCCGTCGCGCTGCGTGAGAACGCGCACGATATATCGTTATTCACATAGAATAATGCCACTCGCCGCGAGCTTTATGAAGACAAAAGAGCGCGCGCCGATCGATCCAGTTCATTGTTTCTGCGAGAAGACATGGATTGTCGTAGAAAATGCACTGGCACGTGAGCTGCACAAGCCTGGAAGAATGAAAGAGGCTTTGGGACGGGTAATCAAATTCAATCTTTGGATTTCTCGGGGATCGGAGCTTTTATGCGTTATCGGTACGACTGTCGTCCTTCGTTTTGTCGAGTAAATTTACTATTTGTGAAGAATGGCGCACTATACTGGTATAGTAGCAGTCTTCTTGAAATCCGCCTTGTTAAAATGTCACCGGTCTCTCTTCGTCGTACATGGAAGGATCTGATTAAATCTAAGATTAAAGCTCTCTCGAAAATAAGTTGTGACGTCAAGTATACGGATTTTCGTTCATTCGATTCACATTTCAGTAGTACAGTAGTGACGCAGTCTAAACGTGTAAACAGTGTAAGTATTAGACAAGTTCTACCATAAGACTTCGGACATGTGCTCTAGTGAAGCAATCGGGGAAGCAATCGAGAACATCTAAAAGTTCAATTCGCAATCCGCAGAGTAAGTACGCACCTTTGCAGCAGACGCAAACTTTCTTTAAAGCTCTTAACTATACCCACGTCCGACGTCTCATACGCCAGTGAAATAGAGCGTGAAATTTGTATCAGAATTCTCTCGTATTTATTTACAACGTGTATGTGTGTAATACAGCGAGTTGGGTGTGGTATTATACGTATCTACACGACGTAAAAGCTCGCGGGCAACTCTGGTATATATACTAGCAAACAGTCGTCCCAACGAAGTAGCATACGACTGCGTTTATTTAATCGTCGGGAAAGTAGAGTAGCGGCAGCCAGTCGGATTACGTCCGAGTCATTTCCTCGCGTCGTTTTGCGAATCAGTCGCGAACGATCGCCGTCATGCCGCGCGCCTGTGTTTTAAAGGGCTTAGAGCTTTTATTTTCAGAGACAGTATAGCGAGGAGAACTGCACAGTGCTGTCTCCCTTAACGGCTTTACTGCTCGTCGTGCGGCTGCTATAAGCGTTAGCGTTATTGTTTTCTTTTTTGTTCGTGAAATAGAAGGTTGGAACAAGTTCGATACGATGGAATGTTCGTTATTGTTTCAGAGCTTTCGCATTGGAATGCGACTTGGATAAACTGACATTTTTCGATTTAATCAACGAGCGGAGTCGTAGAATTTTTATTAAACAGTTCAGAGCTGATTATTGTATGGATATAAAGAAATGCCGATCAGAGCTTCGCTGCAAAGGGAGCGGAAAATGTGAAATATTCTTTTCGCAAGAAGAATTAAATAGGTTGCTGATGTCACGCGCTTAAAAAGTTTATGATTAAAATGCGAAATTCCCAATACACGTGAAAATATTCATCAGTTTTATTGCAAAAATTATTAGATCGGAAGAATCGCAAGCCCAAGCGGGAAAAGACATTAAAAATATTACATTTTGATATTAAAAATATTAAAACCGAACACGAGAATAGATTCATCGATCGATTTTAATCAAAAACCTTCTCGAATTACTTGAACTACATAAACGCGTTTGCAAAAAAACTTTTCAAAATCCTGCAGCATTTCAGACGCACTGAAAGAGGCTCAGAAGTTTGTTGACCCAAATCTCCGTTTTCTGGCAAGACATCTTGAATCGTAGCAGTGTCATCGATACAGAATCAGCGAAAAGGATATATATCATATCGCGCGCGCGCATGGCATATACGACTCAGCGCGCGCATAAAGCCCTGAGCTTTTGTTCCCTTTGAAAAGAGGCTCGCACAGAAGATCGGATACTTCTTTTTAGCCTCCGGGCTCTAGATAAATATTCCGCTCAGTATATATTCCTGCTCAGAGAGAAAGAGCATTGTCGTAAAATTTCTTAAGGGCTATCGAAGGAAGAGTCCGACGAAAAGTGAGAGACTCGATCTATATTATACGTCAAGAAGAGAGAAAATTCTCAATGCTCGGATTTGAAAAAAAAGAATCGCTGGCACAATGGAGCCGAATATAACTGACACAGGATAGATATAGAGAAGAGCTTACCTTCGATGTCCTCGGCTTTCAGCATAATGTCCAGCTCGTGATCGTCGAACGTGTGTCCAAGGGTATTCAGGATAGTGCGCACCTTCTCCTTCTCGATTTTGCCCGACTTGGTTGAGTCGAACATCGAGAAAGCTCGCCTGAGCACTGATTGAGCAAGAGAAAGTGTCGGGTTTAATAATTCCTTTCAGGTCAGTGGGTGGTTTATTGGGACGGAACGAATACTTCTCGAAATTGACATTTTTATCCGCGTTATATGTAAGATTAGCATTTTGTTTAGATTTTGTTTTTCAACGCGACTTTCATGCGAATTTGAGTAGAAATAAACTATTTAAACGGCAAAATAATTTTACTTATTGGATTCAAATCTGTTACTCACTCTGCACCTGTTCCTGATCCTGAAACACAAATATGCGTATTTAAAATTAATACAAAAAATTAAAAAGATGTTTTTAATTTCTAAACAAATTCTTTTGTATCTCCAAAAGCCTCGCCGTCACGTAAAAACCATTAAATGACAAATGCAATAAAAAACTATATAATAGCAACGCGTATAAATAGAAGTGATAAGCTCATTCAAAAATTTCGCGCATCCGCGCTTGTATACACTTTAAACAGCTCATAAAAATCCTGCTCTCAAGCCGCTCTAATAGTAGCCTAAGTCACTTTGAATTTTATCACAAAACTACCTAATACCTCCCTCCCTTATCCCTCCTCTTGAGATACCCAATAAACACTAAATCACACTTTACTCGCGAAAACGTAAACACGCGCGCACTAACCATCGTTTTCCGCTGCTGTGTGTGTGTATGCTTTCTAAAGTTCCTCGCTCTCTCTCTTTTCCCGGCAGCGATGCGTTTCTTCGGCTACTAACGCGCCGCTCGTTGACGGGGATAACTTTTATAACCTCCAGCCGCTACGAGAAAGAAAGAGAGAGAGAGAATATTTCACGCGGGAACGCCCCTATACCCACCCGCGTCCCTGGCGCCGGCTATAATGCTGTCGTTCTCAGCGAAAACTCCGCGGCTAATAATCGTTGATTTTACCCGATTTTCAAGAGAATGAAGCGAAACAGCCTCGATCGTCAGACGAGCGATTTTTTTTTAAAGGTATATTTTTGGAGATTTTGTGAGAGTATACGATTATAGTTTGGAGCTAGAATGGTTGAATGAGCTATTTTTATGGCTGACACTTGCTGTATTTTTGTATAGGAGTGACACATTCTTAAAGAATGTTGAGCTATAGGCGATCCATTCGATCGGCGTACATCGAACATTATAATTTTTAAAAATTTTCCAAACTACTTGAAACTTACGTTACTCTCATCGTTGTAATAATGGCAATACTATATTTCACATAGTAAGAACAGTTCTCAAAAGTTTAAGTATTTCAGAGTAAGCCGAGGTCGCACTGCATTTCTTTTTTGGACTGTAACGTGTTTGCGCAAGCGGTTCGCTAAAAGTAAGCATTTTCCGAAAATTCCTGCGCCGCTATAACATCCGCAGCTTGCAAGCTCGTATAGTTTTACACAAGAATCCAGCGTTGCGCGAAAGAATTCAGGTGGCTCGAAGTTTCCCCTCCATCACTATTCGGGCCGGCGGCCTCTCTTCTGCGGTGTGTGAAGAAAGAGAAAAGGTGGGGGAGTGAACTGACGGCTATTTCAAAACGCTTCCAGACTGTGATACTGCTGTTTTCCATGCCGCCTCGTCATCTTCGTCGACGTCGTCATCATCATCTTCGGCGTTGCCGTCTCCGCATTTTTGTCGAAACGAAAAATTCCCTCTACTTTTTGACTGTGTGCTACATTGTGCATATTACAGGCGTATGCAAACTCGTTGAACGCATCTGGCTCGGATGACTGAACGATTTTTCGTCGGTTCTGAGCCAGCAGTGCGCTTGAAAGTTTTCGCAGTTATTGATGCTCTCTATTTTTTTTTGGCGTTTTTAATCGAGGGTTGATTTATACAGAGCATTTTGTCGGGAATGAATTGTTTTCGTTTTACCGAGAAAAAAAATATCTCGTGTGAGGATATAGCTTTATTTTCACGAAGTTTGTGTGGGGAATAGGGGGAGCGTACATATAGGAGGTAACGTAATAACGGAGGGAAATAAATCATCGCTGAGGAAGAAAACGCGCTTCGAAATTTGTCGCGCTCAGGCTAGGATGACTTTTCATAAGATGTTAGACAAAATGTAGGTATGAAATATATGGAAGATGTATTCCGTTATGTTGCGTCTATCAGAATCCCGTGCGACATTTCAGAAGGATCCGAAGTGAACAACATCTTTTAAGATAAAAATGTTAAGTTTATTAGCCACTAAATAATATATTTATTTGATTTATTTTATTTTTTTTTTTTAATTTAATTTGATGATTTAATTTTTTAAATACTTTTGCGAATCTTACCTAAAATTAATTTATGATGATGTAGCATACAATCATTTGTAAATCGGAGAATAAGTCGCCTCAACAAAAATTTCAAACGTACGTTTTGAGAGAATTAAAATTTATTTCGAGAACTCACTTCAAAAGCAGTTATATAACAAATACGAATATTATTTCAAAGTCAATAACGGAAACGACCAAGGCCACAATCTACCTTTCCGATCACACGCAAAATCTATAACTGAACGAGTTATTGATACACCCCCACACCGCATCAGTCTTATTTCTGTCAAACGGCATAAACAACAGTCCCTCTCCCTCTCCTGCGCTGTCTAAACAAAAATTCGATATAGCCGCACCACGATAAACATCCCCGTGTCGTCTTTGTCGCGCACTTCAAAAAGCAGCTGAAATATGAACTTCTAAGAAGCCTTCGATAATACAGAAAAATCAGTTTCCAATTTAGCTCCACACACACACACACGCGCACCACTTCGCATCGAGTCAATCAACGCACCCGATCTTGATTAGGTGTAACGAAGGGCGTACGTTTTAGCCGCGAACGTGTTAAATACATAATTTGGCGCGCGTGCCAAGTGGCCGGTCAACTACGGCTAGCCTCGGGCTGCGGAGACGAAGCTGCACCAGCGCGTGTGCTACTGAAGTTAGAGAGTTCTCCATTTGTCTCGAGTTTCGCTGGGCGGGAAAAAAGTAGTGCGGAGAGAGCTGCACTTCAAAGGATATACTATATAGCGATGTTTAATCGCACGCGGCTGGAAATATTAATTATCGTTGCTGGGAGTTTTGGATAGGTTGGCTGTTCATACTTCATGATTTAATTTACGCTCGAGTTATTTTACGTATATCTTCAGCTTGCAAGCTCAATTTTATACCGATGAAAGAGACGTATGCGTTGTTTCATGACAGACTAATTTATCTACTTTAAGCAACATTTTTCCATTTAAATATGACGGTCATCTCTGCTATAACCACTATTTTGCCAGCACTATAATTTACATCGAGCAATCAACAAAGTCTCACAACATTGAAACCCTAACAAACCGCACCATTATATACATCAAAGCTCTCAACTTGGTCTAATTCGTCCGAAAATCGATTTCCCGCTACTAAATCTCCTCGAACGCAGTAGCCACTCTGTTCTAATACTGGACTTCCGCGGCGACGTCTCAAAACGACCAATAACCCCGTCAGTTACCTAACAGCAGCATCATGTAGTAGAGAGAGAGCCTTATGTCCCTCGAGACCGACGAGCTGTGCATTTTCCCGCGGGGTAAAATCACCTACAGGCCGCGGTTACATCATAGCACGAGAGACTTTATGCCCTCTCGAGCCCTGAATCACTCGATCCTCGAAAACTTTACTAATTAATGCCGCTACTGCAGCGGTTAACATTCCTATTGCCGCCGGTAGCGACAGGCGCCTACTCGGCGGTGCAATTAAACCTGCCATTGACGGATCATTTTGTATATATGTATATAATAGTTTTCAGAGATGAGTTAAGGGATTTTGGTTGCTTTTTCGGGTGGAAAAGAAGTTGAATATGAATTAATTGCAAATTGATATTATAGAAAATGTGTGTATTATACAATTTGGAAAAAGTAATACTGAAAATTCCAGGCGAAAAACAGGAAGCAGAGAGGCATTGTACGAACGACCAACCGCACGAAACGCTTCCCAATAATGAAATCCCATACAGAGAATTATCCGCGAATTTCACTTTTGAATGTCCGTTTTTCCCGGTATGTAGTACCGACATAGATTGAAATCTGCCAAGCGAACGCGTTACGCTCGTGAGAGCAATTTGATTTTTCCCTTTCACGCTGCAGGTATGTCGGGAACACGCTGCGATATACATATACTGCTATAAGTGCCGGAGGTCCGTCCAATCGGCCAGAAGTGCAAAACGCATTATATACACATATATGTATAGGTAAGCCAGGAACCAATATTGCAAGCGTTCGGAAAAGCTCCATCAGGAATCGAAAAAAAAAAATCAAGGCAAATAATACACGTAGTACAACGAAATTGAGTACAGCGATTGATGCTGCAGCTAATTAAAGCAGAGCGACTCTTCAATTAACGACTGCCCCCCTCTGACAAATTGGTAATTACGAATTTCACGGGCGATTATCAAACTCTCCAGTATATATCGACGGACCCGCCGAGACTCGAGTTGCGGACGAGATTCCCTCGAGTTTCGTAATATGTATAGTGTATACGTGCATCAGTCGCAGCCGTCACACGCCGATTTGAATAATCATTTCGCCTATTAATGTCCTACCGCGAGCAAAACATCTCGTTCTCAGGGTAATACGATCGTTTTGATTGGCCGCGATGCTTACTGATTGCGAGCAGAGGCCTCATATATATAGTTGATGTGTACTGTTGATTTAGTCAGTTTTGGATGCTTTGGATTATACGTGGAAGCGGGACGTGATTGATTTTGTTTTGGCTTGATGCTTTTTGTTCCGCTGGCGTTTTGTTGATTGACCTGACTGTTGTTATTAGTGTGGAGAATAAATAATAATTAAATAATAGCGGTGTGATAATTATTAATGAGAATTTAACAGCTGTGTATAGAAATCATTGTGTGAGCAATTTGTTTGATTAATCATTTGCCTGAAAATAATAAAATCAGAGAAATAAATAGTTTTCTAAGAGCAAAAAAAGAGAATTCGGTGCATTTCTTTCTAGAATCCGTTTTTAAGTTCGCAAAGATGATCACTAGGGAAAACAAACAAAAGTCCGGCTAAATTTACTCATTAAACAAAGACAGAAGCCAAATCTCGCGACGACTTGATATAGCTGTCTCTACTTGTAGTTTGTACACACAGCGGACAAAAATACGTTTTGCCTTCAAAAGTAGAAACTGCGTCTGCAACGAAAACGAGGAAAATATAAGCGATTCTAATTGGCGTAACACTAATTACCATCGCTTTGTCAAAATCTCGACATCACTCGACTGTATAAACGAGAGAAAGGCCGCCGCACCGCTTGGTGATGCACGAACATTTCATGGTGACGGATATCACAAACATTCTATTTTCGAGGAAGAAACGCAAATCGTGAATAGTGTCGAGCCTAGTCCAGTCTCGTCGTCATCGTTGGCTTCGTTGTTCTTCGTCTGCTGCATATGAATTTTCTCGTTCAGTGTACGACGACGAAGAAGAAGCCGAGGAGAATCGCTTCTCGTGTTACATTTCGCTGAGCATGAAGACGCCGGATTTCGCGGTAGATTATTTCGTGACATACTATCGTGAAATCGCAATTACTATTATTCATTACGTCTAGTTTTCGTTGCGTCTCTTTTTCATATGAGAGGCTGAACTAATGTTATACGTCGTAAAAATGAGATAACCTAAAAAAGAAGCGCTGTCTGCAATGAATTTTGGCAGTGTTTTTTTCTTGGGACTAGTTTTGTTTCCCGAATTAGGAATAAGAAATTCAAAAATGTGCGTCAAATTTTATTGACACTGACGGAGTACTTCCAGAAACATTACGGTAAACTATACATTCATACTCGCACATACCTACCCATATGGACATTTTCCAAAAATACGTGATTCGAACTCCAAACACCTTCAAACATCTCCAAACATGTTAATAACGGGTTCTTGCAAAACTCAATATTTTATTATTACACAGCTTGCTCTAGGTGAAAGCAATTATTTTTAGAAGAATAAAATTAAATTTAAATCATTATTTATAAGTAGAGCATGTTTGTTGACAACTGTATGATTACGAATTAAAAGAAAGCATAAGAGCAATTATTTATTCTGCAACTATTAGTGCAGTACCAGCACCATCTCACGCATCAGTCGAAAAAAAAGTCACAACTAATATGGAGCAAGTTGATATGACCGTTCTCCGACCATATCCCTATAATTATCTCATGTGCGTTGTCGCCCACGCGGTAAGAGAGCCGTCCATCCATCTGAATTATTATTCCAATAAACCGGTGCTATTTTCGACTCGGCTCTCTTTTCCACATTTCTTGCAGCCATTGCGCTCTCGGGCTTTCGCGGCTCTACTCTTTTTCTCTCCCACTAACTTATAGTCATTCGTCTCGGATTTTACTTCCACGCGGCCGCTTTGCAGCGATCCGTCATTCGAGAGATGGATGCGGCTCTTTTGGGATGCCGCATGTGCTCCGTAGGTTGTTTACTGCCTTGGGTGTAGATGAATTATCGCTCAAAATGGTTAGCTTCGTTCTGTAAAAAAAATTGGTATCCAAAAAAAATGGTAAAATATTGTTCAGCCTCGTTATAATTTTATTCGTGTATTGTATTCATCGCCGATAATAAAGGGCAATTTTGTTTAAAATCTAATTATTTACAAATACCAAAGACGACTTTTTTAGAGAAAAGCCCGTGTTATAAACGTTTGCGAGGACAGTGTGAGGATCAATGATAAACTGCTATTTCCGGCCGTGGGAATTTTTCTATCTTGAATTTTATATTTGGAAGCTGAGGCTTTGTAGCTCGTTTCTAAATAATATTTTACGTGGCGCCGAACTGCGCTATACTCTTGAAATAGGTGTCGGTAGAAAAAAGTTATTACGAGGCTCTCGCGGTTATATTTGTTTATTTTTGTTTCGCTGCTATATATCGCTACGACAAAAATTTTTGTGTGATGAAAATTTTTCCAGTAAAGATAAATTTTTCTCATATACCGCAGAGACAAATTTTAACTATATATACTAGAATAAAAGCGGTGCATAAACAAATAAGAAAAATAAACAATTCTTTTATTTTGACTGTTTTTGTGGAAATTTTTATCTCAATGTTTCCATTCATGTTAAGCACTTATTTGCTACTTGAATTATTACTCATAGCAATTCTCTGTCAAATACTTTCTTTTCTAATTTTAATTAAAATCGTAATGACGTCTATTCGTAAATTCTCAAATTTTATTGTTAAATAACAATAATGTATATTATATCTGATTGTCAAAGTTTCCGTTACATAGGTACAACTTTAATACTGAGAAATTACCAACTTCAGCTTACACAGGATTCCTATTTATGAATTCAAATATAGAACCAATCTCGTACCACACTACTAATTACTGTATTTGATCATGCGTCAGATATTTCAATTTGAATTTCAAACGTTGAATTTCCTGCCTCCATCATCTGTTCAAGAATTTCAAATGACGGGTTACACTTGTTGTGGTTGAAATTCTATACATAACATAGTTATTCGTAGATAGTAAAATTTTAAAATTCAAAATATGTTAAAAATTAATCATACAAATTTTGTGCATAAATCGCATTTTAGACTAAATTCATACAGAATCAAGTCTAAAACTACACTACGTCCCAAATGAGTTACAACACTTTCAAATCGATCAAAAAACCAAATGACTCGTGTCTCCCAGTGACATTATCAGCAGCGCAGTTCTTTTTTCCTAATTTTTCACCGGTACCCGTTTCAGGCTCGTCGTTAGAGTGTTCGCTTGCGGTGATCGACGGCGTGCATCTACAGTATGGTTATGCTTGATTTGCACGAAGCGTCACCGCACTCTGACGTTCGGAAATCGACACAGCCTCGCATTCGAAGCAGGACGAGGATCTCCGGAGATAACAATGACATTCGATTTATGAAGCTCGTCATATCGAGACTGCGTCGAAGTTTAAATTGAAAATCGCGCGCCCGAGCGAACTGGAATCCTGGATTTGTATATAGGTCCGTGTGCGATCTGATCGACGTTTTGCTTTTTCGAAAGAGATCGGAACACAGTTTTAATAAGTCGAATCGAAATATCTCAAGAGAATCCCATATTATTTTCAAGGCTGTATACGCGAGGAGACTATAGCTGCTTTCGCGGCGCCTATATATTTCCTCAAAATAAATATACTGCGATTTAATCGATGCTTGAAATCTAGCTAGCACAATATACCGGCTGCCTGTGTAACACTGACCATACGCAACACGCTCAAATAATCCTTTTTATTGAAAGAGAGAGAGAAAACATAAACGCAAAACTAAATCTCCGAATCCAAACAAAAATACGCTCCGCTACATCATAATGAAAAAAAAAATACTTCGATCGATCGATTAAATATTTGCCTCTGCCCTTTTATAGAAAAAACATCGCCAGCATCGCTCAACTGTATATATACAAATCACTCACGCACGCACATATATTTACTCTCGGTGAAATTTTGCAATTACAGCAGATATCCCATCGGGCAAGTTCTATACCCTGGTCAAATAAACCACACGCTGCGCTTTGAAGCTGTCGCTTGCGCCGCGCCGACGCGAAATTCGCCGAGGCTATATATATACGCCCACGCGTCGTGGCGACGATGACGGACGTGCTGGTAATTATCGCCGTTGCGTTTCGCAATCGCCTATTTTCGACGCCGCTCCTGCTCTCGGGACAAAAAAAAATCGACTTTTATATCGCGTACGGCTATAAAACGCAGGCGATTTCAATATGTGTATACGAAAGAGGGAGAGAGAGAGTTACTATACTATACTGCTACTGGTGCGCGCAGCCGAATTGAACGGCCTTGGATTCGTTGCTATACTGCTGCGCTGTTATAATGGACTGCATCGGTTCGTTAACGGCGTTTGACCTACATTTATTTTTACTAAGGATTAATGTTTGCTTGTTTTGCGAGGGGATTTGTGTGATGCCTTGTGAAGTTTTTTCTGATATGAACGACGCGAAATTGCTTTTTATCCTGCGTGCACGCGTGCGTGAGAGTGCATCGGAGAAAATGATTGTTTAGAAGAAACTGGGGGAGGGGTTGATGGTGCGAAAGGTTCGAGCAATCGCTGACGAATGGTGTGAATTGAATGAAATGTATATGATGATATCCACGAAGAAAAAGCACTTTCGAGGGTTTCAGAATCAACTTTTAAGCTGCCGGTAATTGATGAATAAATAAACTAATAAAGGTGACTTGACTATATTGTAAAATAATGTTAAAACTTTATACAATAAATTAAAATATTTTTGATTAAAGTAATAGTAGTTATATCATGAATGGATCAAGCAGGCCTAACAAGGCAGTTTTGGCATACCAATATGACACACCTCTATTATATATATACAGAGAGAGAGAGAGAGAGATGCACTGTACGCGCAGAAACTATTGAGGGAAATCAAAAGCGCTTAGGCGCCACCTATCTTCATTAGTCAGAGACTAATAGAGAGCAAAAAAGTTCAAGTGCGGGGGAAAGGCCAGTCCAAAACTATTTTGTTTTACGGCTTAACTCTCGGGTATTTTTAAACAAAATGCAACAGTTCTGTACGTTTTTTTCCGAACAGAGTCAGTGAGGCCAAATATGTCGCATTCTATATATACAAATCACATTCCAATCTCGTTGCAAACCATACAAAAGACTCGTAAAACACACGTACACATATGTATACACGAGTATGTCTCGGAAATTCCCGCGCGTGCCATTCAGAACACGACAAAACATGCATACCTATATACCTATAACACACAGAGTAACTCCTGCAGGCGATTTGGTTCCATCGTTTTACAATTCCAATTTGCCGATTTTGCTTTGTATTAGCGTTTATCATCGACTCGTCGAAGCTCAACCGTCGTTGCAGCAGAGCCATATATAGTAGCCCGTAAAAATGTAAATGCACCTAATTCCATATGCGTTCTGTACTATATATGTATACGTATAACCCCCGGATTTTCCTGCACATCGAACGCAAGAGAGGGAGAAAGAGCGACTTTATCGACGAAAGCATTAGAATGCCGGAGAAATGTGTTTCTTAACTCTCTCCCGAGGAAGCCCGCGGGCTGTCCGCGAAAAACTTTTCTCGCTCGCGAGTATATGTGTGTGGCTGTTGTATAGCTCTATACACAGAGACAGGAAAGGAGGATCGACAACGACGACGCGCGATGGCCCAGTTTTAGCGGGCTTGGCACTGCCTTTCGCGGTAAACAACGTTATTTTTATTATTCCTGTATACACGCGCTCAAAGTACGCGCAGTCTTGCTGTCCCTCGTAAATCTTCTGGAAGGAGATGCAGTTCGATGCGAGTTTACGTTATGCGTATCCTATACTCTAAGAAAAGAACATCATAATCATTCTATTCGTTCTGTAATTGGCTGTTTTCTGATTTCATTTTAAGCTTTGTGAATCGGATGAGGAGCGTAATAGTTTATAATTATGTAGAAGTCGGTAGTTACTATAAAATTCGTGAGTTACTTTGATGAAATGAATTTTAAAGCTTCATTATTGCGATAGGTAAAATTTTTTTAATAAACATGAACCAGATATTTACCGACTACAGCACAAGTTATATGAACTAACGCGTTTCAATTATGCGGACTATAAAAACTGAGACACAATGAAAAAAATATGAGATACGTGACACACTTTTTAGCATTGAATTGAGAAGTATAATATAGCAGCAGTCGTCGGCATCAATTAAAAATTTAAAGTAGCTAAGGAATATGTTACCAACGTTGTTCCACTTTTTCTTCTTCGATTGTTGTAAATAACACGAATAAAGATGATAGGCTGGGTCTCTATTAAATCTAGCTTCATTTCGCCAAACAAAATAATAATTGCAGACATTAATACAACGATTACTTTAATAAAGCTCATGCAGTACGTTAGCGGTGTGCGAGCATACAAAATCAATCGTATTAGTATATAAGTAGCACCATAAGCCGTAGGTAGTCTTAAAATAAAACAGTTTTGGACTGGCCTTTTCGCCACCGCTCGAACTCACTGGATCTCTATAGTCTCTGGTAGCGAAGATAGGTGGCGTATAGACACTTTTTCGATAGATAATATACTTCCCTCATCACAAATATGCGCGCTGAATGTATATATAGCGGTGTGTCACCTATGCCAAAATTGCCTTATTTCACCTGCTTGAACCACTCATGCTATAACTGCCTGAGATCTGAGTTTCTTAGCATTCTAAGTTTCTGATTGTGATTTCTGATGTGTTACGAAATTGTTGAACTTGCGGTGTCAGGTGTAGTGATTACAAGTATACTATTAGTTTCTCGGCTAATGATTTTGATGAGTTTGACTAGTTTTAATTTGTTTACAAGTTGTCGTTAGAATTTTTATTGGGTTTTTCTATATATTGTATGGATGAATTGCCCAATGTATACGTATTACGTAGATCATTAATTTTGTAAGTTATTGACTTGCCAAATTGCCACGTGTTTTGTACCTTCAAATGTACAAAATCACTTGACCCGGATATAATACTTCGTCGAACATAAAACGAAATTTTAATTATAATAAAAAGCTTTATTGTCAAAGAAGAGAATAAAAGCTACACATGACAAGCGGATTAAAATTGCACCGAATCCATATCACTGTCATCCAAATTAAAAATATTACCTTTATAAATGAAAAAAATCTTTTTTATTCGAAAAAAGTGCGTTGATTAACGTACTTGATAAATATACGTAAACACTGACGAATAGCATCGTATATTTACACTTTTAATCAGCTTTTAGAAATGTTATATTTTTAGAGAACGCTGATTAAAGTCCATGAAAAATATATCTCAATTCCACTGAATCCTCCACGCATCAATCAATATTGATAAAAAATGTTTCTGCCCCGTAATACAAAAAAGCAATAATCGATTATCTATAATTAAATCGATCCATCGAGAAAGTACAGAATCGTGAATTTTCCCGACGTTGCGCTACATTGCGCGAAAGGAAAATAGAGAAACAGGAGGGATATGAGAGAGAAGTATCGTTATGTCGATTCGCCTGGTGGAGCCACAATGTGTATTTATTGCTTGGGTCATCGATTAGTCCCGGGAATTACGATGAAAATTTGCCGTTGCCGCTGCACATAAGCGATTCGGCTAATTTCTCCACCAGATTAATCGGCTCCATGAATTTTGGAGATTCGTATGATGGAAACTATATAAGTATATGTACGTTGGCGAGGATCGCGGTGAAAGATACCGCCGACTTCTCACGTAACATTCTGCCACGTTGTAAACTTTTTTTAATTTTTTTGTATAAGCACACATCATTGATTTTCATTGCCCAAAATCTGCGGGTTATCAAACGAGAGGTACAGTAAACAGTGCTTTATAGCGTTTGCCTACTTTTAGAGCAAAGTTACGTAGTATAGGAGAATACTTATATATAATACCATTTTTATGCATTTTACGCTCATAGATACATCATTTCATAATGCATATATGCGTAAATAAAATAACAGTAAGACATGGTAACAAAAATTGGAGCAGCTTCACTGTAAAAACGAAAAAGCGTAGATCTTCAAGTAGACCATGAGAGAACCATAGTGTCCTTTTGACAGTTGTCAAATAAAATGCATTATTTTACCGCCCATTAGTATATTATGTATATTAGAAGCGATCAAGTATATAGCTTGTATATAACTACATCCTTTACACACATAGACACGCACACCTAGTTTTGTCAATTTTATACTTTTTTGGCGATGCGCTAAATAAAAAAAAGAAGCTTTTTTCCTGCGATTCCCTGGATTCCGACCTCGAGCTCCGCCCATCTCGAGATTAAAGTCTCGAATGTAGGAAGCAGAGCAACAGCAGCAGCCTTTGGCCGAGTTTGTCATGCACGAGAGCACGTCGAATGGAAAGAGCGAGAGAGAACGAGCGTCATGCGACTGTTGTAGGATAGAGAAAGAGACAAAAAGGCCTATCGAAAGGGATGGAGAGAATGAAAAGCATATGTATATAAAGCGTAAAAACGCGGGTACATTTCGAAATCATAAATCGCGCTCTTTTTTTACAGTCCATGTTCGCGATAAACGGTAAACATGGAGACGAGCAAAAGACGGAATAATTTCGAAATGTATCCGCGACGAAAAACAAATAGACTAGAATTTTTCTATGATAATAAACAGAAAGCAACCGACGAATACTTCCCAAAACTCGCCGCAGATTTCTCTCTGCGCTTCCATAGTTTTTTAGGACCCGCATAATTAAGCCGTATCTCTCATTAAAAAAAAAAGTATATGAAACACCCCATCGCAGCTCTCTCACAATTTTTGCTCAATTATACGACTAAACCCGAAAATTATTGTTCACAGGCTCGCAACAAACCAGCCGATGGTCATGTCGGGCAAAAAGGTGCAGCCGGTCAGAAGGCACCACTGGCTGCCGGTCAGAAGGTGGCACCGGGAGGCAAATCAGCTGCGAAACCCGCCACCAAACCGAGCGCGCAAAAAGGTCAGGTCAAGGTCACGCCGAAAGCCGCCTGCGTCAAGACCGGCAAGAACAAGAAGAAGGGACAGCGGCAACAGTACGACCTCATCGTCACCATTAATCTGGTGAGTACGTGTGTGCGCTTGTTATATACTGATTCACTATCTATATGCGATGCTTTTTGTCGCCGCAAAAGCAGCTGATGTAGCAAAGAGCTGCTAGTGGAGAGCCGGTTGCGGTCACACTATATCTGGAATCCTGAGGTGCTTTAATGAATTCTCACCGCGAGATGTCTCGATTAGTGGATACTTTGGAGTTACGCGATGGTTTTATCTCGTATATATTATATTCTTGAAAGACACGCGCGTGCAGAACAATTGAATACGCGGAAAATGTCAAACCACTGGTATAGTAGCTTTAAATAAAGTCGTTTCGACTGAGCCGACGGCTATATGTATATGGTGCTCTTTAACTCGTATAGTCAATGTTTTGAAGGTAAACAATGAAAGTTTAATTGCAACATCGCGTCAAACGATCATTAAAATCACACAGCGCTGTTGCGCGTGCAAGAAAGAGAATAAAAACTTTTTTCTGTGTGGGTTTTGACCTATCTGCCGAAAAGGAAAGAGGCTTGCGCTAATTAGTTGCCTTGTTACACGGGATGTTGCGATAAAGCACGAAAAACGTATAGAACGAGTTATATTACATTCACGCGGAATCGTGTAACGAAATTTGCCTTAGCCCAGTTTCTCGATGAAAAAGTTATTAAACCGAGATACCGTGCGCGTTGTATCTGTGTTTAGTTTTTCGTTTAGAGAACGAAAATTGTAATAAGCACGTCTCGTGATATAATCTAGGATAGTGTGACTTACCGGCTTGCTGAGAAGCTCAAATTTACATAATTGAGATGAGCCGTGGACCTTACCCTCATTTAATTTGAATATAAAAGGTGTGGGGCAAACATAATTAAATATTCGATACGCAAATCGTATATAGTCGCAACATCTTTATTATCTCGCAATTAGAGCAGAATATAAAACAATAAATACATATAGAGCGTCAGTAAGATTACTGAAACAGTGCTCGTGAATTGTAAACAAACTACTCAAGCTCGTTAAAACTATACTCAAATGCCTTATTCAGTATCGAAAAACTACCCTCGCCTAACAAGCGAATCTAGTACGAATAATCACTGAATTCGAAAACTAATTAATTAGGCAGAAATGCAAGCTGCAGGGCCAGAAATCAAAGTGCTGAAATTCGACGCGTTTAATGTGCGTTTCCGCGCGGTCTTTTGCACTTTCGCCTCGTCGTCGTCGCAGTTGCGACGGAAATAGCCTCTCGGAGCTACATCTGCGAGGGCGGAGAGACACGGAGTCGAGAAAAGATGAGAGAGAGAGAGAAAGAGAAGGAGATGAGAAGAGTGAATACACTGACTGTTATATCACTGAGACTATATTACGATGGAATTAGAACAATTGAAGGCACGCGCTACCCGCTTTTCTCGATTTGCCCGGTCAAACAATCTTGTGAATCATTAACTGCGCTGAAGTGAATGAAGAGAGTATCATGAACCTTGATTTCAATAGACACTGACTTGATTCTTCCCGAGACTCGGCTTCGTTCTTTTATGTAACGTCAGGAATATCGAGTTGGATTGTCAATGCACTCGAGTTTTCTCATTAAGAAGCTTGTATGAGAAGCTCTTTATTGATTCGTGCATGACCGTATAGTAATAATTGATTTTTTAATATCTATTTTTGTTAATTATAGTATTTTCGGTACTTACAGTTGCGAAAAAATGTCAACTCAATAAAACATCATACAAATAAAAATTCGACTCGAAAGCGATCCATCGTCTAATTGAACCCAACAGTAGGCACCGACACAATAATTACTAATAGCTTACATATTTACCTCCAAAAGCAGCCTTTTTACATAGTGTCTTAGTCAAAATTTTGTAACTTTTCAATCTCTCTTCATCGCTATACATAACTAAAGCAGCATGAAGTAATGGACGGTCGGCGTCAATTAAAAATTGAAATAATTAGCAATCTGTGAGCATACGGAATCACCTGAGTAGCCGTAAAAGAAAACAGTTTTTGACTGGCCTTTTCCCCACCGCTTAAACTTTCTATCCCCCTGCCTGACCTCAGCAAGACACATAATCCCTACATCCACATGCAAAAGGATAGATGGACAAGGGTTGAAGAAAAACTATAGTTTTCTACTCCTTTAATATGACCCAGTTGGATACTGCGGCAATGTAATCAATCGATAGGTCCTTAACACTCAGCTGGCGTCGTCCAAGGTGTGCCGAGAGCGAAAATAAAGACAGGGAGAGCAAGAAAAAAGGTGGCGCGCGAAGGAAGAAAAAGAAAGAAACTGCTGACATGCCGTTGGCGTCTTTCCGTGCACGTGCACACACGCCTTGGCGTCACGTCGTCGTCAACGTGTATTCGGTCCCCGGCGGTTTTCCGCGTGCGCGAATAATGTCCCGAGCTTCTTGCGCCGATTCGACTTGCCGCCTGTCGCTCGCTTAATGGACGGAGAAGAGGAACAAGACAATAGCGTTAGGTATCCGGACGTGTGAATTTAACGTTCTTCGGGCGATGCGGATGTCTCGATATGTTGCGATCTAAATTGAAGATGTGACGAAAGTTTTATACATTTTTTTAAAAGTCTTTTATTAAAGGAAAAGAAAGTGTAATTTTGATCACGAACTATATGCTCAGGAGTTTAAAATACATATTATATATACGATTTGTATGAATTTAGCTGAAGAATTGCTAAATTGTAATGTTATATTATAACATTTTCTTTCAATTTAAACTTTATAATTTAACAATTATCCAGCTAACTCCATACAAATCGTAATATGTATAATACAGGTAGTGCGCAATCTTTTCCCGCCAGTCTTATTTTAAACTTCCAATATGAAGCTGTTTTGAATATATTTTTGATACTGTAAGCTAGTACCTATATATGGCAGGCTAACTGAATATCGATTGAATTTGTTTGTGTTCGGTATTTTCTGTTGAAATACTTATACTCAATATTTTTATCTATATATAAATATTATTCGTATTCATATTATATAGTGTTATAAAATATATAATTTTATAATATAATTTTATTAAGCTTGATCTGTTTTCTTTAAACACTTTAATTATTACAAAAAAATGCCCTGATGAAGTATAAGTTTGCAGTACTCATATTTGAACCACCTGAGATACGTCCTTTCAAAATTTTCCGCGAGATACACATTTTTTAGTTGGAAGCTTCGAAAATACAGAGAGTAGCAGGTGCAAATAATTCCAGTATATACATAAGCTCGGAATGTTTTAATTAAAATTTTGCTCTCATTTGATGCCTTTCATTATACATTTACATGTCAAAATATTTTACAATTTCTCCAATATAAACGCGAAATATTTCAATTCAGCGAAAATTAAATTTTTTAAGAAGGTGTTGATTAAAAAATCTCTTAATAAAAGTTGCTTACTCATTTCTAATATGCATTTTATTCAGCATTTTTCTTTAACCAACTATTCATAACTTCGTGGACGAAATTCTGATTGTTAATTGTGCATCACTAGATCTTTAAAATGTTTGCTGCTTATTCGAAAGCAATGGGGATTATAAGTTACATACAATCGTAGCATAAGTAGTGCCAAGCCCGAATACTCAGCCTTAAAGGAAAACATTTGTGGACTGTCCTTTCCCCCACCGCTTGAACTTCCCGGATCTCTAGTTACTGGATAGCAAAGATAGGTGGCGCATCGACACTTTTTTCTTTCTCTCATCATTGTTTTCCCGTACCCTGCATATATAGAAGTGTACTATGTCGAACCTGAATTGTTATGGGTCCGCTTATAGGCTGTCAAAAAACTGCAAATCGATGCCTACAGGCAAACTAACGCTATACAACCTTGACTGAAATAAAAAACAAATTAATTAAAACTTGATTGCATTCCCGGCATTCTTCTCTCATAAAGCTGCGCATCAAATGCTTTCTTCACAAAGAAGATTCCAAGCTTAACAGTATCCAGATAGTAATAATCAAGGCAAATTTAATAAGTTAAAAATCGTGTCTAAAAAATTTCAATATATTTCGTTTCAACGTGCAAGCCCAAGAGAAATTCCGCTAATGCGAGACGCAAAAGAGAGACAAGCGTTCTGTGCTTCTGCAGCGACGAAATCCCGCGTGGAAATGAAATAAGAGCAGCGCATATATACCTCGCGCAATATCGAAAATTCTCTGTGTGCAGTAAACGCGCTAGGATCTCGAGCACGCAGACGAGGAGCTTGTCTTCCATTACTTTCAAGCAGGCAATTTCGGTTAATTATATGGCGGTGCATACTTTGCTTTTATATTAGAAACTTTTAAACGAGTGCTAAGACGTGTTTAATTTTGTAAATTCGCCATTTTTTTCAAGGGCACAACATTTTTATAAAATTCATGCAAAGTTTACAATCGAACGCTAAAGTATAACAGAATAATACTTTATTATTCGTACATAATACACTGTACTTTCGTGAATTTTAAGAGATATAAAAGTATTTATAAGTAGAAATAACAGGCGTGCACGTTTAGACATAGAAATATCCTGACTATAATAGCCGGCTCATTCAGTCGTTAATAACGTCGAGTGTCAACGTACACTTTAAACGTTTCACCCCAAACAGTTTCATGGAAAAAGACGAGGTGAGACACGCAGACAGAGTGTTGCTCGGTATTATATTAATACACACGGAAAACTTGAAAGCCCGCAGCCGAGGAGGCAAACAACGCCGCGGAGCTATACAGCCGAGGGCCATTATCTGCCCAGACAGACACCTCCGCGCCAGAGCCAGAGAATCATCATCAGACGAGCTGCAGTTGTGCGCTACTGCACACGTGTCACGCGCCATATACATCACGGGCTCTTGGCATCGCGGCGAACGACTGGCAGTTATATGCGCGCGAAATACAAAAGGGCAGGGGCCAAGTGGCCAATCGCTGTATAGCTTCTAAGTCTCATCACCCTCTCTCTCACTCTTTCTCTTTCGGCCATATCGTCGCGCGAAAATCATCGAGAGCTTCATAAACGCGCCGCCAACCGACCTCGAACGTTCGATCTAAATTTAAAAGAGTGAACCGAGCGATGCGTCGCTCTCTGCTGTATATATACATCATACTTTTCCTTATTACGCGCCGCTATGACACAGAGACGCGCATATACTATAAGAAGCGAGGGAGTGAATGAGTTAGAGAGGGGCGCGAGTGAATAAGTGAGTCAGTAAGCGCGCCGACGACGGATTTGCGCGATTGACAAATGAAGCCCGGACGTTGTTGTTTACGGAAAAGATTCGCGGTGCACTAGTGCCGACAGTAGTGCTGTCAGTGGTTTGGGGTAGCACGCGGGATTTTTCAAGCCGTGAAAGTTTGTGCTTTTCTTGTATCAAATATACGAAGAATCAAGACTGACATTCTTGTCGTCGAGTTCTGTGCTTTGTGCTGGTGGAATAAGGCTGTGGCGTATAGGCTGAAGATAGTTCAACTATAATTCAATTTTGTACTTGAATATTTTAATTCATGATTTTGAGCAGAGTGATTATTCGAATGGTTCAACTATAAGCCAGACGTTTTATTGCGTTCTGTTGTGTTTCCTTTATTCTATTCATAAATATGCATGTTTGCATTTTGTTTTGATTCAGTCTACGTCACACTTTGAGAATTTTGTTTGTGGAAGCGAAATCTCTGTATACTCAGATACTTTCTGCACTTTGACAACGATAGCTTCTTCTACTATTAGATTATTGATATTCGAATTGTATCATAAAACAGAAGACTTTCGTCTGATATCTAGAAATTACGTTTGACTATAGTGCACGATTGTGATAAAGGAAAAATAACTTCGAAAATGACGGACGTCGAAAGGAAATATACAAACGAATATGGAAGATTGAGACGCCTGACAAGTACAATAGATGGAAAGATAAGAAAAATCAGTGTGAGTTTCTACTTTCTCCACTCTATAATAATTATAGCCATAAAATTATAATTAACAAAATTTAGTAAAAAAATATATTCTCATAAGTATTAATTCAATCGATACTTTTAAAGCACTGATGATAATAGCATATGTTTACGAATGTGTTAATTGTTGTTCATCCTATTTGTATTTACTACGTGCAAAATAATGATAATAATTCACTAAAATGATACACAATGTGACAACCTTAATGACGTGTGTGTGTGTACATCACGCTGAAACGAAGTTTTGCCAATTCATATTTTCACGAGGAAAACAATCTTCGATCTAAATTTATCCAGCTGTATGTATAAGAAAGGTTAAAGACCCTACCATATTAATATTTCAATCTTTCCAAAAATAAAAGTAATTAATCGCATACGATGAAAATACCACTAGGTGCAGATGCAAATATTTTGACGCGTACACATATCTCCTTTATTTATAAAGCAATAAAAGGAGTATATTTTTCGAGATATAAAGGAATTTTTCCAATTATTATTGTGATGACAATACAAACAGTAGTTGCAAAGCAAATTTTTTTGAAAAACAATTTTCGGGTTTAAAAATAATTATATATTAGACTTGCTTTTAAGGCGCGTATATATACGCAAATATTTAATTCTCATCGCAATAATTTGAAATTTAGAAAACACATTTATACCGCCAACCAACGCTATTAAAATCCAAACAGAAGCACATCTCCCTAAAGTATTCAAGCAGTTCGAGATAAGCAAAATCGAAGTCAGCACACAAAGGAATCGCTCTAACTTCTCGCAGTAGTCTCGTATACGTCGCATCCCTTGTCCCCGAGCGCATGCAAATCCCGAGCATCCTGTCCTGCAACTCTCGATACCTATATAACACAATCCAAACTATATATACCAAGACACAACGAAGGCGGAAATTCGTGAATTACCCTATAGTAGCACATATCCGGTATCTCGGAATTTACAAAAAGCACACGAGACGCTGTACGTACACTTATACCCCGCGAAGAAAAGAACGCGGAAAAAAAAGGAGAACGAAAGAAAAAGCTCGACCCAGTTCTAACGCCTCGTCGACCTTGTCTCGCCGTGCCGCCGGTGTCTCGCGTGTGTATATATATACAACATATACGTTTCGAAATTTAGAGGCTGAAAGAGAGAAGAAGAGGGACGGGCCGGTCGCGGGAATATTTATACGACACTGTCGTGCGCGTCGGCCCTCCTCGCAATATCGGACTTACAAATTTCGCACTGCTGACTTGAGAGTTACGACTGAGCGAACGCATTCTTCGAGGCGAACTTGCGACTTTTGCTGTAAATTTCGTCGGCTTGAGCGATTCGAGAGTCGCTTGGTAGGCGAAGCTTATGTGACGGGAGAATAATTTTAAGCGCGGATGTGTATAATATGCGAAGGTGCACCGGGTGTATCGATTGCTTCCGCCCTTTGAGGACGAAAATTTTCCTTCCTTCACGATCGAGGAATAGATCGTATACTAAGTTGGAATTTCGATGTAAAGTACGTTGTGCAGTTTATTGTTCGAAAACAACGAACATAATTAGCAATTTAAATGTGAATTTTCCTATACGCGGATCTCGTGCTACAAAGAGAAGTATCAAGCCGAAAGTGAGACTATAATAGAACAAATAATTGCTTGTTTAGACAAGTACCAGCTTGATTGAGAACAACGTATAGCATCTAGAGGCTCAATTAACCTATATCTTCATTGCCAGAGCGGAGCTTTAGCAAAAGATTTATAGCCAAAAAGAATGAATCGCACCTGACATTAATCATTCACTCCACTGGGACGCGTATACAAAAAACAGATAATCTATAATTCGTAATCCGTAGCTTCTAAACTGATATTGGTGACGTTAGGTGAGGAAGCTGCAAGCGGTGCTTTTAATAACCCTGCTTTGTCGCAAGCTCCGACAATAATGCCTCGTTCTTTCTTGGCAGCTTGGGAGCACTTTGCATATTTATAAACATGCATTATAACATAAGCATCATTAGCACTCTTGATTGAAAGTACGGACGAGCACTCAAATTAAAAATAGAATATTCATTGTGCCTATATATACCGAATTAATAAGATGTAGAAGACGTGCACTAATTATGCAATCAGTACGTACTTACAAAAGTATATTTAATTTGAATATGCAGTCTATATAACGAGTTTGTGAGATGATGAATATACGGGAGAGTGGGGCACGGCATGAAAGGCAGGTTGGTTTTACAACTCGATGTTAAAACGATTAATAGATATTTCGAAGCAAATAATTGTAAAAATTTAAAGAAAAATACTTCTAGTTTTTGTTTCTGATCATAATATAGAAAAAGAAAGGCCAATTAATTAATTAAATGAGCTTGAAATTCGCGGCCGAGAAAAAGGTTGGCTTCATTTTTCATTTTACGGGCAGAACGCGTAAAAAGAATGAATCCGTTTGAAACAAAGTCTATTTGATATTAGTTTATACTTCCAACTTTCAGGCCCTGCTTGATTTTTTAGCTTACAGTGCTTAATAATTGTCTATTAACAATCAGAAAAATCATTAAAAATGGGACAAGACGGATACCCGGGGTGAGGCACGAGTACCACGCGAAATCTGTTGCGCGGCGCGTCAACTCTTTGTTCCCTAACCTATAAAATTTTATAATGCTGTAATCGAATTTTGCCATTTTTCATTCCAACAAATTCCATAAATCAAATATATGCACAGAACTTCTGATTTTATTAATTTTTCATTTGATTATTTACGTAAAAGTATAAATGTGAAAATACTTCAAGAAACCCGTGCTCTACGTGCCCCACCTGGGTGTCATACTTGCTCCATAGTGGGACAAATAGGACACATTTGACAAACTTTTTATTCGACTTATATAAATAAATGTATTACAGAAAACGCATATTCAACTGTACATTTAGATTCCTGACGTTATTTATTAACTTTTTGTGTTTTTATAATGTTCTTAATTTCTACCATTTTGATACAATCTTTGATAAAAGTTAGGGTGTCGGTGATGCTCCACCCTACCTTATCTATATAACGAGATTGCGGGATGAGTGTCGAACTAGAAGAACAAAATAATCAGTAGTAAAAGACGAGTGTATCAACTAGAAGCCAATTTTTTTCTCCCGTACTTAGAAGGGTTCACTTGTAAATATTCTGATACAAAACTATAATCCCACTCTAGAAAAGGACATTGAGGCAAAATTCGTGAGCATGCGACAAGATTATTATTATTATTATCTGCAAAGAAATTTATACATTATTGAGGGTAGGGTGAACTGTCATACACCTTTTGTACACGAGCATTGTGACATCCCGCCATCGAGTTACGTGGACGGGATGTCACAATGATATAAATAGTTGTGCATAATGCCGAGGTGGGCCAGTTGATTGTAATCTTTGCAAGGAAGAGACCGCTCTCCGAAGTTCATTCTTCAAAATGGACTCGTTCCGGCAATTGATGGCTATCATCGACCAGATCAGTCCATCCTCTCAACCCGACCTAGACATCCTGAAAAACCTGCCCACAGAAATTTCCCAACTAATCCTGTCGAAATTGGACAACGACTCTCTGCTGAGTTGCGCCCTAGTCTCTCGCAAATGGCTGTCTATCTGCAAATCCAATCGATCATTGCGCAGAAAAATCCGACTCCATATCCGCTCCAAGGAAAATGTTCGCTCTTTCAACCGATCTATCCCCAATACCCCGAATACCTCCAGCCGAAGCATCAACATCTTCAACGGCTCCTCCTTCTCTATCGACACCAGCCGAAACTCCTTCAGCCCAAGCGTCTCCCAAGAATTGCACAACCGACGCAGCCGATCTAGCACCATGAAATCGGTATTAAAAAAGACAAGTCGCCTGCGATTGTAATTGAAAAAAATTGACCAAATATTGCAGCAATATTGATAAAAATTAATAGAATAGGCAGACATTTGAGAAAATATTATAAAATAATATTATTATTGACAATTATATATGTGTAAGTAGCTATTGTGAGATATAATACGCGATTTAACTAATATTAATTTCATATCGCTTTCAAAAAGCTGCATGCAGGTATTAGTGCGAACGTAATGTTTTAAATTAGTTTTAAATAATGTATCTTGCACGTAATAGACTCTAATCTTTAAAGCAACAACATCCGTATACCAACGATTAAGTTTTAATTAAAAATTTCAATAAACTAGAAATATCGACCGTGCTTACAGCGCGGAACAAAATTCGATATTTTTGGTGACATTATAATAATTATCTATCTGTAATATCCCCTATAAAAGAATAATTGCGAATACAAACTAAATCCCAATCCTGATCGCAATGTGGTACGTTATCTTGAATTCTGACATTTTTAGGTTATAAACCGCGAAGCCTCCGTTAAAGCACCACCGTGCATGCACGTCGCACACTCTACGTCTCCATTCGATTCGATTATTTAAAACACAACTACTGACGTTATTATTTAAAACTTTATAACAGCGTTCTCGTTTTTACAGCTTGGGGCAAGACTATTATAACTTCAAAGGAATAAAAAATAATTTAATGGAAATGCGCACGATCAATTTGCGAGGGTCATCCTATTCGATATTTTCGATAAATAATCTATTGATATGTATACAAAAATGAATATAATCTATTGTAAACTTCCTTATTCAGTACTAAGAAAAGATGGTTTGTAAAATACTCCTAAAGTTACATATAGAGTCCGATCTTATTAGGTCATGGTTTTTAGAACGAATCTCACAGTCACACTCATACATACACACACTCATATACTATAAACAAAATAGCGATAACACTCATAGGGAGTAGGGCCTTTGAAGCATAAGGCTTTTGACCGATCGCGTCAGTTCGAGTCTGGCCGCACTAGAGAGAGCACATAATAAATGGACTTATAAATTTATTTCATTGTGCTCTTTTATTCACCTTGCTTCCCATTTCCAATAGTAAAGACCGTATTTGATATTAAATACGGGCTGCACGAGTTCTACAAATTATTATTTATTTGTTGCGGAACCAGACTATGATTCGAGAATCTTTATTGTTACTAGAGAATTTCTAATATAGACAATGGTGAACGCGTCCCATTATTGTTGGTCCTATGGTGGATAGACTTATGCAGTTGTAATGTGGACCAGTAGTTGTCACGCCGACGAATGGTCTTCTCTGTCTGTTGTCCGTTGTCATGCTAATGTTATTTTACGGACAATGATCTCGATGTTCTCTTACCTTGTTGATACCTGCTCGTAGGTATATTTATAAGAGGTAAATAGGTTTTGCAAATAATTACACTAGAAATTTATACCCTTGTTTTTTTTTTGAGATACGATCAGAACTTTAGAGATGTTAGAACGTTCCGACTTGTGTTGTATTATAGATTTTGCAAGCGCTTAACTTTGTATTGATTTTCTATGATTTATTTGGTTTGATGTTATTTATGCGCTATTCATTCATGCTGATTTTATTTATTGTTCGTTATTATTAGATTTATAATTTATATTCGTTGTCTTGCACGCTAGATGTACGTTAATAAACTCCTGTTTGCGGTGACAGATGACACTTGGAACTAAACTACACGATGAACTCGTGGCTAAATTTTACTATTTTATTCGTCAACTGAGGCTAGCACTAACGCCGGAGATTGCACTCGGCGGTCCTTTCTTTCTTAGATTTCCAGGACTCTCAACCAATAAAGAAGAGTTCTACTGAAGCTCTATCCGCAGAGTTTGAGTTATTTACGTCAGAATTAACGTAACAATGAACGTAATATTTTACGTAATAATTTACGTCATAGTTAACGTAACAATTTACGCAATATTAAACTTAATAATTTACGAAAATTTACGTAATAATTTACGTGATTATAATCCCCACGTAATTTATAACACGAATAATGACGTAATTTTGTATAAATTACGTAATTTTTGGAGCGAAGCTCTTTTACGGAGGTTCCCCAGCTAGAGTGAACTGGAAAAAAGGAAGATGTTTTCGTGAGACGCTTTGTCGGAAAGGGGGGAAGCCAGGCAGTTAGATACCGCAGTGCGAGCTCCAGGAAGTCTAAAAATAAGTTGCGAATTTCGTAATAAAAAAAATACCATTAATTGCGGTATCGTTAACAACGTTATGGCCGTATGAAAAAAATAATTTTTGTTCTCTTTACAGATGAGTATGCACAGGAACAAAATTAGAAAATGGTAAGGTTACTCTAAAGTTCATGCAGGATTTGATTGACTGATGCAAATAAGAGAATACATTGCATAGGAATTATATGCTTACAAGATACTTTTGGACATAAAAACTCTTTTTACAGCTCAGCCAAGTTTAGTTGACGTCGCTGTTCCAGATGAGAATAAATTTACAATCAGTGGTGACATTTATGGTCGGTGTTATTATTTGCTTAATATATTTGACATAAGGTATATATTTTAACTTTTATTACATGTATTAGCGTTATTTTATTTGCTAACTTAGGTAACCATGAGTCTGCAACTATGAATCACATGGATTTGAAGGTGTAGTGAAAGCAAGGTATACAGCGCATATGACAGTAGATCATATATAAGTACTTCTTAGCGTGATAGTGCGAATAGAAAAATATATAAAAACTTCTAAATTGATAACCTTGCCAAGTGATGCACCTTTCATGCAGAAATAAATAATGTCCTAAATCAGACCATGGAATTTAATGTCTTTCGACATGCCTTAAAGTTACAAAATATCCTTCAACGACAATTATTCTGATTACTTATTCATCGCACAGGATCTGTTTTATAAACTACTTCTGCATTTTACACTTGACGTTCATAACCTCTTATTAAATTCAATGCAAACAAATAAGAGCAGACGATCTTGATATTCCTGATGCATGTAATATATATCTCCCTATATTATATAGTTATTTTGGTAATAGTCCCCCGACCTCCCCTCCCCCTACCAAATAACGTAAAATTCGTTCACTTTTACGTTATTTTTGAAAATTCAGAAGCCCCCCCCCACCACCTTATAAGGCTACAGTAAAGGTTATATTTATCATTACAACAAAGGCTTACATAAGGCTAATGCCATTTTTTCGGGTATTGACTAACATAATTATTATTACATAATTAACCTTAACATGTAATCAAAATATCTCTCTGTGTTATCGGGCTTGAGACCGTCATATTTTTACTACGTTAATATCTTAATAAGTAACATATAGGCCGCCTTAAAAGTTTAAGTCGATGCATGATCAAAAACCTTCTTCGTTAGAATTGATAGTTATTTAGGAATTATTTAAGAAGAAGGTGTCACAGACGAGCGCTAAGCTCTCCGGTGGCATCTCCGATGGCTGCTGCTGGCGG